>JBCFXI010001154.1:0-17382 GCA_038496175.1 Ampulex compressa
ATTAACTAATAAACATACATATACTATATATATAATTTAATAAAATATTTATTCATTATACGAAAACTGTCTTTCATGTTCCCCAAAAAACGAAATGACTTTCCGAACAACCCAATAATTTTCAGTAATATCAGGTAAACTATGAACATATATATCCATACTAACAGAAACCAAAGTGAAAATCGCAGAAAAATAATGAGGCTTGAAGTAAACGAATAGATGTATATATACAGATATCACATGTAATCCGTATGGCGGCATTCGATTTTCTAGAAATATTTATAATCCCTCGAATATACCGGCAAGGGTTAATTTCAATAAGAAAAATCTACAATGTGCGTAATTCTTCCGTGAATGGTGGAATTTTCATGCGCGAGGCCTCCGTCGGATAAATAAAGATGCGTTCGGGTCAAGCAAGAGGCACTCGTTCAAATCGCTCTCACGATGCCCGCCGTCCCCGAAATAGCTGCGAATACTGTCCGCGTACCATTGCCTGGTTTACGGTTACAGCGTGCACGGTGCCTGGGCAGCTCGCTCGGCGTGTCCGAAACCAGAGACGAAGAAGTCTCTTTTCACCGTGTCGCACGGCCTGCAACATCCGCGAACCGTTGGTAAGCGAGAGGGACGATCGAACTATACATACAGTGAAACCTCGATCGTAACCCTGTGCGGTCTTATGCAGCTTTCGGGATCTATCCCTCCTGCCACCCTGGACAAAAATCATCTCTACCGTCTTCACTTTAACATGCGTTATTTAACTCTTTGGGCCACAGGATTTCAGATAATAAAATAGATTTATGTTGCACTTTATTGTGTTTTTAAATTAGACAATATTTGTATACTTTTATTCACAAAGGAGTCACGTAATATAAGTGCATAAAGAATAATGATAATTCCACTCGATTCGTGGTTATAGGGTGAAACTCAAATAGCGCTAGTATTTGCAATATTTGGGTATACCGCAATATCTCGAGGTGTGTTTAATAATGTCTCGCCAAGCATTACCGTGTGTCAAAATGGTGGATCATTTTTGATTTACGTTTACCTAAGAATTTTGTTGGTCTCTGGTCGTGGAACAAATGAAAGATGAAAGTGATGATGATTTTTTATTATGTTTTGTACATTCTATGCAGGAGGTTTTCAAATACGAGCAATGTAAAACGGTAAATAGTACAGAACCGATTATAAGGAAGTTAAATAAAGTAAGGTAACAGGTAGTGTGGCTTAGTTCCAAAAACTGCAAACGGGAAAGGAAAGTAATACCGTGTGTCGAATAACGAATGTAGGGATAACTATCATCCACGATCACAAGAGAATTTGGTGTGATGTTTAAAGTAGAAACTAGAAATTTGTAGTACAATATGTGCAATTGTGATGTAAAGTGACTTAAATTTTACACGTATTGTACTGTAATTTTTTAGGTTGCATTTTAAACATAACGCAAAATTTTTTTGCGATCGTGGAAGGATAATTATCCCTACAGTAGTTATTTGACACATAGTATTACTTTCTTTCTCCATTTAAAGTTTTTACTTATTGCTTCATTCTCATTGTTTCCTACTATTTATTCATTTAGATTGTTTGTACTTGAAAAGGTTTTCAGTAGGATGGATCAAGCGTAATAAATAAAGGATCATTTTCTTCGTTTATTTTTTCTCGCTCGATCAGAGGCCAACAAAACTCTTAATTCTTTATTTAAATGTAAGATTGCGGTTCATCAATTTTTTACAAAATCACGAATGCACGAGACATGTATCACCTATTTTTCTATTGCCTTTTCAACGATTTTTACTATTTTATTAATTTTGTTACTTTTAATGATTTTTAATAATTTTCTTTATTACCCTTTCACCTATTTTGCGGTCTCCAAATTCGTTGCTCTGAGCAGTTGTCTGGTTTACCTCCCCCCTCCTCTGCCTCCTTCCTCTTCATCCTCGATCGGAATCTGATCCTATATCGCGTATGACTCGGGATCGTGTTCCTTGCTACGGATGTTTTACAATAATCACAGGGCGCTCCAAATGAATTCTAGATCGCTTTTCTATTGCTGCTTATATTGTAGGTAGTACTTACTTTATAGGTCCCTAACACTTTTATGGGACATACTTTCAATTATCTATCGTGTACTACGAAGTGTTACTAACGTGATTGTGAGTTGATGATCGTGCATAGGAATTTTTTCTACGCGAATATTTTTCTAAGAAAAGTATTGACCATCCGCGCGCGTCGAAACAGTCGGTCGTGACGCGTTTTAAGAGCGATAATGAACATACTGACAAAGTTATGTGTGGTGGTAAAAATATGTTAATGGCATTACCACTACCGCCGTCTTTGTTTGCCTTTTCACTTTGATAGAATCTCCGCAGCTCAATTACGTGGTATAATACGAGTTACGTATGCTGACAGAAGACGTCTCTGAGCCAGATATACGATGAAGTTGATATCGTACGTAATAGTACTTTTTTTAAAAATAAATCTCATGGATCTGCTCTCTTTTTTGACGAATCCGTGGTTATTTTTCTTGTTTACATGCAACCAATTGAAAATATTCCTAATTGAATAGTATATAAATCATTCTTCATATTTAATCGAAAAATGTCTTCTTTATTAAATAATAAATATCAAGCCAAAGAAATAAAACAAAAAAATCGATTTATTCCAAAATTAAATTTGCCCTTTGATTTCGGTTATTTATTTATTGATAAGGATCTTAATTAAAGTGTTTTTAGTACATTTAGTTGTAAATTTGCAACAATTCTATAACTATGCGGTTCAACTATTGTATTTGACGGAGTAAAATATTCATAATATTGCATATGTGCAATAATAATGTGTGTTTCGATTAAAGAATTTAATTAAAATTCGCAATTCAAATATAATTATGGTTAAGTAAGACAATACGGATCTTGAAAGAGGTTAGGATTACTTTAAATGTAGGAAATTTTAACCAAGCCTATTTCTTTATGTGCTAGTCAAGACTTTCCAAAGATCCAACTTATCAATTTTCTGGTGGATAAAAACATATTTCAAAGGTTAGACAGAGTAATGAAAATAGTAAGAAAACGTTATTCTGCAATCCTAAAGATCAAGCGAATATGCAAACGTAAATTACATTTTAATTACTACATGTTCTTACTTGAATTCATGATTCGAGCCTACGTGTCGGTTATTTATAAAGCGCAGAGCCGATCTTCTTCCTTTCCTTCTTCTCTGCGACAGAAATTTCTCGTCGAGAAGAATAGCATTGAGAAGAAAATATTGATAAAGTAATACTTAGATTTAACTTACTGCCATCCAGTTGTACAAAACATGACGTTCAAAATCGAAGGTAAATTACAAAACACATCCTAGCATACAATCTGCGATTATGTACACATCTTCAGGAGATGTGGATTAGTGTGTAGTGCGAGAGGATACAGGTTTATTAACACGTTGTGTACCACCAGTGGCTCGCGCTCGACTCTCTATTAATTGAAAAAAAGTAGGAATCACTTTATTTCATCTGAATATTGTAAATATGGCTAAACATGAGATTATAAACAAAATTAAGACAAAAATTCGATATTAAAAACATTACATTTCAGAATGAGAAATTTAACGAAACGTAATAATTCTTACATATGTAACTGACAAAAGTTCGATTGTAAAAACATAATAATTCAATATCATAGACCTAACATATCGTTTATGTTTTATATGCAATTTTTCTTCTGGATAAAAATTTGTAACATTTTTTACACCTTTCTCTTGTTTTTCTTGCTGACCCTGTCTACAAATAAATAAAATATAAACCTTTTTTTGACGCTATTTGTTTTTCAATTGCAATCGTTTCACTGCTTTTGCCCACTCACGCTATATTATATTGATATATATTAGCAACATATTAAATATATTATAAATATATTTGAATCGTCGTCCTACGCTTTGATCGTCATTTCAGATTTTCTCATTTTTTTCTGCGCTGTGAATTAGTTATTCCTACACCAGGTAGCCGCAGCGATTTAGAGACCTGGCATGCCATATCATTTATATAATTTTATTATTTATATAGAGTTACATAGCTCGCAAAATAAGCGCGCGCACTTTCTTACTGGTCGAACTGAACAAACGATAGTACTGCGCCGCCAGATGAAGCGAAGCGTGAATTCGAGCGCCGTCTTACAGGGTGAAACGTGAATATCGACTCCGGCGGGAACCTGTTAAACATCTCTTATGGTATATTATTATGAAGTGATACCTAGAGCTATGGTGGTGCAGGGGACAGAACGGACTTCCAAGCAGGAGACCCAGGTTCGAATCCCGCCCATCACTGATGGTTTTCTACATGTATATGCATACTACAGCTCTGGTAGTTCAAAACCCATCTTAACCAATCAGCTGTGTTTGACGCCTAATATCCGTTATGCAGAAATGGTAGTATTTTGCGCCATGACGATTATATCGGTCATGCGTGGAATTTAGTAACCATTCGCTATTTAAATTGTAATTTTAGCGAAAACTTAAATATACTCGTCAATTTCAATATGTTCAGAATCTTTGAAGGTAAAGACGAAGTAAGATAAATAAAGAAGCAGTTTAAATCAATTGAGATAGATTTATGCATGTCTGCAGCACGATTTTATAACGTTATTACGATTTTATAACGATTATTATAACGTGAAAGTAAAAACCGAGAAGAAATTGGCCCAACGTTAAAGCCTGAGACTAATTTGTGATATATAGTAGTAGACTTCTTTGAACGATGGTACCTTGCAAGTGCACGATGCACTCCTGACATCTTGCAGTCCAAATAAATGTTACATCGTTGGTCATTTATTTGGCCACGGCGTAGGGAATGTAACGATGTTCCCTGATAAAAGGACTGTAAAAAAACCCACAGCATTCGTCCCAGAACATTCTTGGTGACAAGATAAAGAGATGATTTTTTACTCCCTAACGAAGAAAGTAAGTCAGTGTATATCATATAACTTCAAGTGCGTAAACATTATAAAGTTGTCCAGAAATGTTTCGAGTTTTTCTTTCATTATGTATGCACTACATACTTATGTTATAAGTAAATGAATAAATATTGGTCATAAAATCGTTTGTTTCATAACAAAAAATCTGTCTTTTTGATCGATTATTTTAACAGCGTTACTTACTCCGTGCTTGACGACTATATCCGCCATCGCTTAATTTCCGCGCCACACGTAGATACGCGCTATGAAAAGAGGACGCTACAGCTGACTCGTTAAACAGTATATCCTAAACAAAACGACCTCAGCAGCCGGAGCCAAAAATTAATAAAAAAAAAAAACATGATCCTGTATTTCAAATAATCGTATCCTCATATATTACTTCACTTCCTCACCACTCGATTTGAATATACCATTCCTAGCTACACGACGGTTATTCCATATAGTTATATCACGACAAAGCTCACCTCTGCCCCCCCCCCCCTCTCCTCGCCATGGAGTGGGGAGGGGAGGAGGGGAGTGGGGGGGCAAGGGAATTTCTCATCGAAGAAGACGTCAGCTTTCGAAAGAGGACATCGGTAGAATAATACATCTTAATTCGGGCCATCCAGCTGCACAAAGCGCGGCGTCCAAAATCGAAGGTGAATTGAAAAAGGCGCCCGAGCGCGCATCCCAATGAATGTGTTGTACGTACATGGCTCGAAAGAAGAGGGTTCCCCACGCCGGTTTCGACCCCTTTTTCGCCTCTGCCATCGGCCATGTTGGGTCGCCTCAGCCATTTTCGGGCGCGGGCTGACAAAGAAGGGAGGGTAGGGCCCTCCGTGGAAACCGCTTTAAAGAAGACCACGTCAAATCTGACAGGCAGGGAGTAGGGGCCACATATGGGTACGTAAAGGGCAAAGGGGCCCGCCTCGTACACCGACCGGTGCTGCCGTTGAAAAAGAACAATCCTCTCCACTCTTCTTCTTCTTCTTCTTCTTCTGCCTCCTCCTCCTCCTCCTCCTCTTCTTCTTCTTCTTCGTCGTCGTCGTCGTCGTCATCTTCTTCCACCGCTTCTTGCTTCGCCTCATCTCCTTTCCCCCTCCCCAGCCCTCGTCCACGCTCGTGTTCCTCTTTGGGGTCGTAAGGGACAGAGGGGGCATTCATTCATGCACGCATTCCCAGAACCCGCTTGCGAGTGCATGCGCCTGCTACGAAATCGCTTGCATCGACGCGCTCGGTACCGTTCTCCTTCCGCGTAACACGGCGAACGGCAGGAAAAGCCTCTCTGAGATTGCAGTGAATAATGGCGGGCTGTTAACGAGCGGTAACTGTTACGTCTTTATGATTATGGAGAATTGACGTCTTTCGGCACGGTTACATTGGGGAATGCTTGGAAATGTGTGTTGTATGCAGGGTGTCAATATGTGTGAATTTTTATACGCAATTATTTCCAATCCCTGTATGGGTGTGTGGGTGTGCGTACGTACGTATATACATATATATGTACATACAAAAAAAAAAATATATATATATATATTATAGTTTAAATTGTGTTATTGTAACGATTTACTTTGAAGTAAGGAGTTAATCTCATTATAATTCGACGATCATTTAACGATGTTGAGCTTAATCAGTAAGGAAATGTATGCAGTATGAAAAATTAAGCATTGATTAAATGCTTCAACGCTAAAGTATGTTTAAATACCAAAAAAAAATTATATATATATATGTTTTTATATAATTTGTAATATATATGCTTAACCTCTTTGTTATTCACAAAAAAGAAAATTGGAGAAAAGATGAATTTTGCACGCCTATTGCGCGGCTTACGATATTGCGTGAAGAGACGCGTCCATCTTATCTTTCTTCTGCGCACTTCTTAAGGCATAGAATGAATCTATATTGGTTTGTGTATTTACATTTAAACTATGTACGGGCCAAAGACGATGAACTGCATTTTTGGAGATTAAACAAACTTTAGCCTCAAAGCATTTGATCGATGCTTACTTTTTCATATTCGATAAATTTCCTTACCGATTAGGCGCAACATCGCTAAATGATAAATATGTTTACAGTCGTCGTATTATAATGAGATTAGCTGCGTACTTTATAGTAAATCGTTGCAATAGCAGAATTTAAACGGCTATAAATATTGAGGCGATTAATCACTTCAGGCAACGAAATATAATATTTTAGCCAATACTTTACATTGACTATATTAGATTTTAGTAATTTACTCTACTTTCCCTTTTGTGCCGCTGATTTATTTGGCAAATGCGCGGTTCATTTACGTATAAAGATTTTTGTCTCTGCATTTCTAATTCTCCGCTTTTTAATCGATTATATGCCAAAACCAAGTGCAAACTTAAATAATGCACTGATCAATTTATGTTCTACAGTAAACTAATTATAGAAAAAAGTATTTTTATCGAATTTGTAACTTTTATAGCACTTAGTACATTTAGTTACAACAATCAAAACTAAAAATTCCACTCCTTAGGAAAAAATAAATAAAAAACGAGCGTCCCAAAAAAGGGGCAATGATGAATAATGGGTTAAGAAGCGCATATCGAGACGTGAGATCGGTGACATTGTGTTCGACGATCAGGCTTACAAAGGTGCGTTAACATTAAACAATCCGCGGCGATTCGACCTTGGCAAGGTGGAGCACCGGCCAAATGACGAGCACGAGGAAATGCGTGGTCGGTCAAGGAAATTGCACGTCGCCGAAACGCCTCGACGATTTCCTTGAGCCTTCTTAGAGATCATCCCGCACGACGTCTACACTCGTGACCAAAAGTTACATTTACACGCTAGAACGCAGGATCGAAAGGATTGAAGATGGCGAAAACGGCGATTGGCGTTTATCAAGATGCGCGATTAATCCGAATCAATCGCCGCCGCCTACACGCAGACGTTATCGAAGGGACATCGAATAAGCGCATCTTGCAAACGTAAATAAAAGGCTCAGAGGGATTCGTACCTTCGTGCGCTGTTCCTGCGCACAGATTTGATCTATTGCCGTGTTTGTATCCTTATTGTAACAAAGGGTTTGCGCCTGACACGTTTTGTTCGCCGTTGCGTGTAACCGTCTGTGACGCCTGCTTATTACACTTTGCGCCATTCTGACGTGCGCTCTATGACAACGAGAACTGATTATGCTTAACTTTTGGACACGAGTATAGTTGCACAACGCTGCTAGACACATTAGACGCACTCTCGAGGCTGTCCAACGCCGTAATATAAACGATCCCAAACGTTAAATCGCCTTTGAAACGGCGTCCTCTAGGGCGTGCAGAGCTCACGATACGAAACTGGCACGCGCGTACCGCTAGACATCTTTCGATTCTAATTTGGCGGCCCAAAACGTTTGAATTCCATCGTTGAGCAACTGTCAGTTTCGACGAAATTGAGCTTATGGAGAAAAAACGTATGTCATGACAGTTAAGCCGTTTATTTTGAAAGCGGCTTAAGTCTCATTGCCAATTGTTTTTCACTAACTGCAGTAACGTGTACAGCTTTAAGGGGCTCGTTATAAATAACATTTTGCAATTAAGTATATTCGGACGATACGATAATTTTAGGGACACAAATTTTCACTGTTACTTTGATCATTGAAAACATTACTTTGAAGGTTCAATATATTATAGATTATGTTCGAAAGTGTGGATTTTCAATTTGAAGTATTTAAAATTATGTCGAATGTACTTGGGTTCTTTCAAATTCTATAACAAATCTAGTTGTTAATTTCGAAAGTGGCGTAACTTCATTCGTGGCTACAAAACACATATCATCCACTTAATAATTGCTCTTATTTTAATATGAATTGTAGATTTAAGGCTTTTAAATACGCATAAGCGGTGTAACACATTTATATTCTATACGTATATTTTTAATTTCATTGAAACGCAAACTCTTAAATATCTCGATTTGAATATAAATGGAATTAGGTCACTTTCAAAATAAACGACTCCATTGTCGAATTAGTTTTACATACGTCAAAGTACAGATGTGCAGAAATGATAGATTTATCTATAAGAAATTGAAGGTAGTTTTGAAAACTAAAGAAGCGCGTGGACGTTAATATTTGCACAATTATGTTAAAGCTCTTTTTAAGCCATGATGTACGCGACAGAAAAGATGCAGTCCGCCCACAACAGAATAATCTAAGCTGATCTCGTTGCGTGACTCATCTTGTGTATGACATAGTAACATGGGGCAAAGCACATATGCTATGTTTCCAGTCTACATTTAATATGGCGTACAAATCATTTCGGTGCTCTTGCGTACACTCAAAAGCTTCATTGATCGAAGAACGAAATATATTTCGATCCTCAAAATATTTGCCTTCGTTATCGATAACGACCAGACTATTCAGTTTGAACCAGGATGATTACTTATTAGTCTGGTGTAAAAACAGCGAATTATCGAGTATCGAAAAAGTTGATGCCCTTTTGGTTGCACTAAAATGGTGACAAACTTTAGTATTATTTCCACCTTCTCAATTGTTCGTATAATCACCATTATATTCAATAATTTTTATCCAATGCAATACATCCATGTAATTTCCATTTTGTTACAAATTTGATGGGATCTTTAACACTACTCTTGAATCATTATCATTTAAGATGCTGGAATGTTCTTTTTCTAACGCAATTTCTAATCTTTAATCTTATTTGCAATTATTTCCAAGTAAAATGACATACAACGATATTAGAACATTGTATAAATCTTCCGAATGGTTCCAGGGGGTTTAACTTCGAATGTGAACTCGAAAAGCAAACTTGCGGAAATAACAGCGTTAGTTGTAGTGATAAAACAACATATTCAAAATTCGCCTTTCCTACCATCGAATAAGCATAATAAGTTTTTCTTCTCCCGCAAAGCGTCAGAACCATATAAAAAAGTTACGCATTTGGAAACTAATAATTTCGATTACCCGCTACTTCATACGCTTAACACTAAGCTACCAACTACTTTCTGGACTTACTTATGTATGCCGCGTATATATTTAAAGAAAAAGGGTATTAAGAAGAGATATCCATAGATCAATACAATGATTCACACTCTACGGTACTTTGATGGAAAATTTCAAAAAAACAGCCTTTTACGAAGCGTAACAATTTTTCTATGAAAGGATTTTCGAAACGTTTCCATGAAACGTCATTTTGACCGCTCTAGTAGGATTAATGTTAATAAACGATGTTCCGAGGCTGAGATTTCTGTCGATGATTATCCCTCGAAATTGCGGACCCCTATTTTGTCAATGGCGATGGGCAGCGACGCAGCCGGCGCGTCCTTTACGTCAATCGGCTGCGTTCGACGTCCGCATCCGCTTCTCGATTCCCTTTTCTCCTCTCCCTTCCTCTCTCCCGAGGTAGCTCCTCCGGGGGAAGCGCTTTCGTTTCGTACCTACGCACCAAACCGTACACACGTGTGCGCGTTCCTTCGGACGGTGTCGAGTTACTCTTCTCGGCGAGGAACACAAAGCTTACGTAAGTGCGCCAACAAGTCTCGATATTCTTCCTTCGTCCTTCCACCATTTTTCTTCAACGCGCTCCTCAAAATCCTCGAACTTTTGCGCATGCGCGCGAATTTGAAAGACGTAAAGCGAATAGTCTCCCCATTTGCGCACGATGTTTAACACTAAACCTTCTGAGCCGTTCAAAATGACGGGTCGGGGATTTCTTTGAAACATCGTAGAACCTTGAGACGAGGTCATTTTTGAGATTTTCGTGATTTTGTTGTAGTGTATGGATCAATAAATTACTCTAGCGACGTTTTTGCTTCGTCCTTTCTTTTTTAAGAATATACTTGGTACACCTAAATATATTTGGAAAATGGCAGGTTGATTTAATGTTAAATGTGGGTAGTATTAATTCAGTTTTTAAATAATTTACACATCTATTTTCTCCTAAAAAAAGCGCTTCATTTTTCGAGTGGAATGTTTATTCCTTTGATAGCAATTTGTTGATATAACGATGTTAAATACCTTCATAACTTGAGGTTAATTGGGAAAGTAATTGAAATTAATAATAAGGTTCTGTTGACACATTGTTAAATCGGAGTTAATATTGCTAATATGATTTTTATCTTTTTGAAATAGTGTTAATTTAATTAAGATTACACCTACTTTATGGAGTATAAAGATAATTTCAATCGCATTATCTTCAAGTAAGTAATCCACTACCGATCGAAAAATTAATATAGCATTAGCCCATTTTAATAGTAGCTTACATTCAAGTTATACTTCAAAAAAATACAGCAAGCACTGAATAGGGATTTTATAAAGGCACATTCTCTGTAGCCAGATGTAGAAAAAACACCAGACAGTTTATTTGATTCACGTGCTGAATCTTCCTAAAGCGTTGAAGGCAAAAAAAACTGGTGGAAGAGTTGCAAACTCTTAAATGAATCTCTTTACTTTCCCTCATTGTTTACTTGCTTTGAATGATGCATTATATACTTTATTTTTATAGTATTTTATTCGTAGCCCTTCAACCTATTAACATCATAGCTTGTACTTAAATTATACTTTCACCAATTAACTGAGAAATTTCATTGTAAAAATCCTTCACGAGATTCGTAATTAAAATCAAGCAACAACGAGTATACACGTCCAAATGTTCCTATTATAAATTTTACGAAAAAACTGAAGCAATATAAGCAAGGATTATATTTTTATTTGATAGAAAATTAACGATTTATCGTTGAAAAGGTTAATGAAAGATCACCGAAGTAAAGTTCTGGATTGACGTGAATACACGTCGAACGTAGTTAACTGATTAAAATACATAGTCGACGACCATTGGAGATTCCATAAAATCGCATTTTCTACGAATAGAAATATAAAAGCAGCCGAGATTTTAATTGGTTCATGTATAGCATGGATAACAAAAAGTTCAGGCCATTTCACGTTTTGATCAAAGGCCGATATATTATCAGACAATATTTAATTACTTCACCGATCCATAAGTAATTAGCTTGTTTAGAGTAGCTATCACATCGTATACCATTTTCGGTACACATGACGCTACAATCAGTTCGATTGTAAAAGTCAGTCAGCGCGAAACTTTTCTATGAGTAAAAAGAACCCGTTGTATTCGAATTTCTTAAGTAAATAACGAGGGAAATAAAATATTTAACAGAAGGTGGAATACGTAAATATACGGAGATAACATTTTTTCTTTTTTATTTCTTTCTCTTGGAAAACAAAATCCAACCATTATACGTAATTAGTAATTAACGTATATATATAACGATCAAACAAATTTATGTACTTTGTACTATGCTGCATTTTTTATGACGTCTCATTCTTTTAGTCAAAACACATTGTACACAATTATATTTCTTATAAAATGAATGTTTTGAGCGCATTTAATAAATATATCTACGTGTACCGTTTACGGTACATACGGCCTGAGCATCAAGCTTAACGTGTACCATACGCGGTACACGTGGCACGGAACGTATTAATGGGTCGTGGAAAAACACAATGCGAACGCAGGCCGGTACACAAAGTCCGGTCCCTGTGCGATTTACGTCGTCCGAAGGACTAATTTATAGAAGCCACGAACCAACCGTTCTGCCCGCTCGTATATCAATTTAGAATTATTATCTTCGATGCCTCTCGAGGCGCGGGAGTACAGGTACGCAGTCTTGGGCGAGGTAATTTCTTAATTTGCAGATTTCAATCTCGACAAGGGCCGAGGCGACGATACCTTCCGCCGTGAAAAGGAACTTGTTAAACGTAATATGAAGAAAAAGGCGTACGTCGACGATGTTTTCGTGGGTAACAAGCGCGTTCTAACGACCTTCAGCTTTTTCTCGAACGGTAAGAGTGTCTAGAAAATGAAATCCAATTTGCAAATAAACCGTCAATACATCTGGTATGCAGTTTGAACGTCGAAGAATTATTACGAACGAATAATCGGCTTTCATGAATTTGCTTCGCTGACCCATTTTGATACCGAATACAACACTCGTTTTAGAGGCTACATTACATACAGGTTTTTAAAAGTAAATTCACCCTTTTGCAAATGAAATTTACTCTTTTGCTAACAAAATTCGCCTTTTTGTAAATCAAGTAGTTTTACATATATATTATATTTTTAAAAAAATGTGTAATGTTAATTATATAGTAAGAAATCAAAAATTTTATTATAATTCGTACAATTACGTTATATCATTCACATATGGAAATGAAAGTATGTATGAAAACTGTGTAGACAATTCAGTAAATCAATGATAATAATAATTCAAGAGGAATCGTTTATAGACTAGGGTATGTGTACAACCTAGTCTATAAGCGGTTCTCCTTGAATTATTATTATTATTATTATTGAATTACTGAATTATTCGCACACATCGTTCATACATACCTTCCGCTTCATACATCATTATGTAATTATAAGAATTATAATAAAATTTTTTATTTCTTACTATGTAATTAACATTATTTGGTGTTTTTTGAATATAATATATATATGTAAAAGTGCTTGATTTGCAAAAGGGCGAGTTTAATTTGAGAAACCTGTACGAAACTAACGAGAGGATGCTTCACTTGCCACCAACCAAGGTGTCATAAAAGCAACAATAAAATAAACGATTACATAACCAAATACTTACGAAAAGTAAATTTGTTTATTGCTGCCCAAGCGTTCCATTAATCGATTACGTAAAGAGCAGTAAATAAATAAACCAACAACCGTGCACCGCGCGTAGTTTCTCAAGCAACGCTAGTCTTTCATTTGACTTTATGAGTATCGTTCGGGTAGGAACGTCTATCAGACGAACGAAACCTTTGATTGCCGGTTAATGGACTTCGCCGAGCATATATTACCGCCGCGGTTCTTGAATAAAATTTACTATACGTCCCTCCGGGCCGAGGCTACGCAAGAGCAACGACATTTGGCATGGGAATCCGCGTTTCCTGGCAGTTTCGCAAATTCCTGGGCGCATTTCACGTCGAATGGCGTCAAATCGTGCCGGACAGAGCGGAGGTGCCGTGCCATTCATTTCTCGCCGAGTTTCGATGCCTCGCGATCGGTGGGTTGGTTCTGTGAGGGGTGGGGGGAGGGGGAGGGGGG
Organism: Ampulex compressa; assembly: GCA_038496175.1. Taxonomy (NCBI): domain Eukaryota; kingdom Metazoa; phylum Arthropoda; class Insecta; order Hymenoptera; family Ampulicidae; genus Ampulex; species Ampulex compressa. The sequence continues at coordinate 14,027 of JBCFXI010001154.1, forward strand.
AGGGGGGTCGATAATTCTCCCAGCGCCGTCCATCTTTCCTTCAGCCGACTCTATTCCCGAAATTAACAGACCGTTATTCTTCTCGAACGCAAAACCTTCTATTTCAAGTTGTCTGCGAGAATTAGAGCGTTTAATTGGTGGGACAATTATTTTTAGTTGGACGTCACGGACGTGAAGATGTTCGATCAATTTCTTGGACATGCTCCTTGCCCGATGTAAATTCGAATTCAAGTTGTCAGGAGTTTACGGCGATCGAGCTTGCGATGCAAGTTGCCGTATTTCGAATAAAATCTCTTTCTCAGAGAGAAATGCGGTAATTTGCTGTGCGCGTAGTTTTGGTTGGTACTTGATTATTATACGTATCACTGACATTTGTCAGTATAAGATTTGCATAATGTACGATAAGATGTTTAATAGAAATAGGTGTGGTTGTTAAATGATAGTGGTTTGTATACGCTATTGATGATCTTTCTGCGCGACAAGGTAATGCAGTACTGATTTTTAGACTTTGTAGATTTATTCTAATGTACGATTTCTAAGACATCTAGTTATAAAGTACATGTTATATTGGGATTTAGGAATATCTTAAGATCAATTTTTAACTCCTAGATGCGTGATAAATGTGACAATATGGTTGTATAGATAATATAAAATAAAAGTAGAAGTACTAAGAGATAAGATTAAAATTCGAATAATAACTTTCTGCGGTAACTCTTCGCGCAGATTTTGCCATCTGCTGCCGCCGCACAATTAATATTTGGTCTTTGCGCGACCATTCATTTTCCTCCTCGTCGGAACGATATTTTCTTCTTCATCGGAATCATCTATCACTGATCTCGGTAGATTTGTCATGATTCTGACTATAATCTCACTGCTACTATCTGAGGCACCATTACTATTATCCATTATCTATTCGTTGATATTTTATAGATTATCAATATACATCTCATCAGTTATTACTGTGTCGTTTTTAAAGACTATTTTCTTTCTCTAACTCGATAAAAAAAATGTTTCGATATACTTTATACATAATCTTGACAATTGCCAATCTGTAACTTTGTCAACATTTAATGTCTAATACTAACCATTAATTATGTGAATTTACGTATACCAATTTCGTGGCGTTGGCTGATAATTGATAGTTGAGTAAACTCACGTATACGCGAGTGCGGCCGTCAAAGTGTTAAGTAATGGATTATTGGAAAAATGACTAGCAGATGTTAAAAATCAGACAGCAGTCTTGTTAAACAGACAGCAACCTGGTATTTTAATATGTCATATTTCTATACGAATTTTAATCTAATTTAGAACCAGGTTTAATGAGAATTGAACGTAGCAGCAATTTTTTATACCAATCAGATTAAAGCAGTCGATTGGTTCTGATCATATCTCTATTTTAGTGCATAATTATAAGTACAGCATTTTATATATATTGTATATATACTATGTAACAGTAATATTATATTGTACATCATACATAATTTTTTGTATATTATTAGTATATTAATATATCATTTTAGTATCTGCATATAAACGTTATCATTTGTTTACAAAAGAAATTTCAGTCAATATCGTATTTTGATATTTAACTGTATAACTGTATATTGCATGTTATTAGTATATATACTGCAAATTCTGTGTATAATCAGACATAATCGTTTGGTTATAATGCAGATCTTGGCGAATCTCGTATTTCGTTACTCAAGCCGTAACACTCGTAAGTCACCTCCTACGTGACAACAGTACTTGCCGGGGCGGCCGTATGTCACGTGGGAGGTGACAAGAGGGATCCTGTCAAAACTCGCTGTCCCTGAAATGTGGGCACAATTGTCTTGTCAATTAAGCATCAGCGACAGAGCAATTACCATCTCCAGTAATATATCAACGCCTTTTATAGTCAATTCTTAACATATTGATCTCAGAAAATGAATAAAGAAAATTATACAAATTTCGACAATGATAATGCCAGTGAACGTTTTGAAAACAATTCTCAAAGTGATTTTGATTCTAGCGATGATACCAGCAGTCACGTCTCATTACATCCCAAATATAGAAAAACTATATCTATAAAATATCCGAATGAGGAAGAATAGTATCAATGTAGAAATAGAAAATATTGATAACTCTGCCAATGGAATAAAATTGATAGTGATGACGATCATGGTCTTTTTGACAGAATTCCTGTCACAAATATCAATCGTCAAATTTTCGGAGATATTCTGCAGCCTATCGATTATTTCGAAAAATTCTTTACTATCGAATTCATAACGGAACTTGCAGCCTAGTGAGAATCGTGTATAAAAAGCTAGGGTCCGATAAGGATTAATATATGCATGTCTGCATAACACGTCTCGCTGAAAGAACGAGGATCGCGCCTTGGGTGTTCCGCCGGTATCGGCTTGGAATCAACCGTATTTTGTCGAAGGAAGTCGATCAACTGCCGGCTGACATGATAATTAGGTGATCTTACTCGGAGAACCGTTTGCCCGCATCGATCGGCGAGAGAGGCTCGTAAAAAGATTCGATCGCTTGTGTAACACCACCAAAGACCACCGATTGGCAGGTTTCGTATAATCCGGATTAAAAGATTTCAAAACATCGAAAGCGTTTTAACGCTTAGCTCCGTGTGCCCCGGCGGTGTACTTCTGAATTTACTTGGCAGAACGTTATAGGCCATGAATTCGTGATAGATCGTGATGAATCATGCATAGATGATAATAGACAAATTAGCAGATTAGTATCCAGGAATCGATTGTTCTAAATATATAGGTAGTCATGCGGGATTTATTCTAAATCTTCTTTTCGATAACACTTCTTTTAAACATTTTTGTTAATAACGGGTTAGGGCTATGGCACTGATACTTTTATTTTTACATTTAATTTTTATATTTATATGGACTTTATGGTTAATGATATATTATAACGATAACTTTATGGTTGTTTGTGAGTTGATCCTAAATTTATTATTACTCTCTCGTCGCTTTCAGACGGGTAACCTTTTGGTGTACTGCACACTAGGTTTGATCTAAGCACTGAAGATCTTAACATAGAAATCTTGCTGATACCGTTTGCCTAATTTTAGAAGAGATTTATACCAGACTGCACTTGCCATTATCTTACAAGGAAGTGGAATATAAGTTTATAATGAAAGCTACTATTAGACTATGAGTATCTAGGTTGTTGCTCGAATAAAAAAGTAATTGTATTAATAGGACGAGATAAGAGGAATTAAAGGATGCTCTTATTCGACTGATGAAATAAACGATAAAAATTCTATATTAATATCACTCTAACAGAATGATAAAAATGTATGCTTATGGAGCTTCTAACCTTCTTACTCGTGTGGCTTTATGCAG
>JBCFXI010001154.1:17481-71902 GCA_038496175.1 Ampulex compressa
TGGTCACAACGAGCAGTAAATTTACTGTTCGTTATGACCACAGCATCAAATATTAACAACTGAACCGAGCAAGATGTTTAAGAGGAACACTTCATATCTGATTGATTAAGTCTAAATCAAGTCTCAGCGTTAAAGTGATCGATTTTACGAGGGACGGAAGGGAAGTAAAGACAAGCTTCTTAAAAATCCATTGTCAGTTAAATTCGAAATTCTGTTCGAAACAACGATGAAACACGTATTCGACTTCAAAGTTGGACTGCAGGCTCTCAACCTTCCTCATCGGTCAACCTGAAAAGAAAAAAGGATTTTCCCCCAAAAAACATAAAGAAATAAATCACAAAACACGATCAACAATAAAACAATGAATCATCTAACAATAAAACATGATACACAGTAAAATCAAACTCGCGCATAGTGCCGTCTGATCAATTACACAAAATTGCACCGCGACGACTCTAAATCTCTCTCTCTTAATAGCAATTAAAAACAAGAAAGGAGACAAAGAAAGAAAAGATGCAAAGAAAAGGTCCTGTCGTTCCGCTCATAACAAGACGCGATGTCCAATCAAAGCCGAAACTGAACTTCGTGAAACGGTACACGAGCTCTACCTAAACTCCCAAAGTTACATTGCAAAGAAGGGAAGGAAGAGATTTTTCCGAAAAAGGGGGACAGGTAAAAGGAGGAATACTGGCCCAGAGGTGAGCCTGAGTTTGTAAACAGAGGCAGTGTGTACACGGTAGGCTGGTTTCCCATTATTTTAGGCCGAAGAAATTCTTTCGTATCTGCTTATGGAATCAGCTGCCAGTCGAGGCTCCAAGTCCCACCTGCCGAGCGGGCTGGAAGCCTGGAGGCTGAGGACCCCTTGGTACACTTGGGAAAATCCTGCGCTTTCCGCATCGACAAACGGAAGCCGGCCAGATCCTCTCGATCCCTTGCTCTGTGCCTTTCTGCCTTCGAGAGGAAGTTAACACTTTACCTACCAGCCCTTTTTGCACGCTTCCATCTCCTATCGCGGACGACCTTAACCTCCTTTGCCTCATAGTGACTTACGAGGATGCAACCCTGATGCTCCTTTTGTTGTCCATTGTTGTCTGCTCAGCTCTCTTAGCGCGTGTCATCGATTTGAACTGTACGCCAGTGCATATTTGGTGTGTATAATATCAGGCGTGCAACTTTGCTCGCACCTTTTTCCTATAGTTGGCTTTGGCCGCGAGTAGTGGTTTCTTCGACGCGGGATTTGTACGCTGTCTGAAAGATGGGAGAAAGTAGTGACCAACGATGGGCAATACTTTAAATCGTTGATGCATAAACAGTTTTTACGATAAAGCCTCGAATTTGGGAAAAAATCGACGGACATTTAATATTATGTTTTAATCAGTTTGTTATTTGCGTTTCACGTGTATACGCGTGAATTCAAATTTTTATTTTGCTGCGGTCGTCGTGTATGCACGTCGTGAACGATAAAAAGATATCATTCGATAGAAAAATTCAATATTTCAATGATATATAATATACATGTCGCGTAGTTGTAGGTATATATGAAGTATTAGTTGCATGAATTGCATTTCATCGTGTATTTCCCGTTTTGCTCTGTGTATTTTACTGTGTATATCGCCTATTCTTTTATTTCAACTGCAATAATATAAATAATATATGCAGTAGTTTGTTAAATATAAATAACTTCTGTGGTATCTTGTTTTGAAAAATATCACACTGAAACTCATTGGATTGCTAAACTTTTTTTTTTAACTTTACCAATTAATGAATTCTATAATTTTCATGCAATTTTTTTTGTTTTTGATAACGATATTTGTTTAATTCGTCAATTGTTAATTTTGTATCCAATACAAGTTTAATCCCTGACGTTTTACTCTGATTTTTTTCTAAAATTTGTAATGGAACGATTTGCATTGCGTTCGACGTGTATAGTCGTCGTCCCTTGATTTTAATTACGCACCCTACTGAGAACTTTGAAATATTTTTTAATCAATAAAAATTCACGAAATCGCCATAGAAATTAACACTAAATGTTCCGCAAACATTCGAAATGATAGATCTGTAATTTCCTCGAAAGAGATTTCTACATTTCTGACATTTTCCCAAAAATTTCCACCAATTTCTCATAATGTGTCTACCGTTAAATGGATTATATTTGCTTCACTTCTTGGTGTGCCTTTTCCGTAAAATATTTGTATTCCATGTAGATATATCGGAAAAGTAGTTCGTGTTTCAAATGATAAGAAACTTATTAATGAGATTCCAGTAGAAAAAGTTTTAATATATTTGCTGTATTATAAGGAAAATCTTCACCACAAACTACAGCATATTTTTTATATTTCTGCAGAATTCATTGCTGATACTCATTTATGTTTTTCCGATATATACATAGACACTCCTAATCTTATTGCTCCTGATACTATTAAGACAACTTCCGTGAATTGCATTGGCAATTGACGAGCAGTTAAGTCTCACACTTAATCATTTTGAAATTCTCTATCTAGTTTTATTGGAATAAGAATTTCAGTCAACAGAACGACATTGTGTGTGAGAACGTCCCTAGCCACTATTGCGTTATTCAGATACTTAATGTTAATTGAAATTGAATATTATATCAATTATATTGAATAATTGATATAAGAGTTAAATGGAATTGAAGATCATAAATATAAAGTGGCAAATTAAGCCATATCTTTAAAAAAGAAGTGAATTATTTTCGCAATCAATGCTATAAAGCAAGCAATCAATGACAGATAAGGTTATGGTAAAGAAAAGAGGATGACTACATAAATAAAAATATGTACTTTTGTGTAGCTCAGATAATTAAGATTATTACATTTTAAGAATTAAATGAAATTGGGAATCATAAATATGAGACGGTGAATTAAGCCACATCTCTGAAAAAAGACATGGAAAAAATTGGACACTGGGTCAATTAGACCGGGATTCGAGTCTAATTCCTTTCTTCAAACCTATCCAATTTTTCCCACGCTTTTTTTCAAGGACATGACTCAATTCACCACCTTATATTTATGATTTTCAATTTCATACAATTCTTAACAATTTTATAACCTTAATTATCTGAGTCGCATATTAGTGGCTAGAGACGTTCTGTCGACTGATAGTCTTATTCCAATAAAACCAGATGGAGAATTAAAAAATTCTTAAGTATGAGAATTGATTGTTCGTCAATGATCAATATAATTCAAGCAAGTTTTCTTACTTCGTGTTTTCCTTTACAAAAAGAGACATCTCGTTACAAATACGAATAGTAGGCCGCATCATACGCGTCACTTTGCAGAATCTAGAGGCATTGGAAAGGGTTTAAATCTGTGTGTTTAGCACGGAAGACCGAGTCCCTGTTTTTTCCTCCCGTTTCTCTAACGAGTCTAATAATATTGTCTCGCGTTTCTAAGACAGCGGTGAGCGCAATCGGATCGCATCTCTGACCAGAATAGAAGCCGAAATCTCGGATCTCTTGGCTCGGCTGAGTTCGGCTTGGTTCTCTCCGCTAGCCGCGTCCCTGAAGCCCCTGCTCGTGAGGATTAACCCTTTAGAGCTCAAATTACAAATTGATTACGAATTACAACCGATTTAATAGCTCGAAAAGTTTCTTCTTATGTACAGCTTTGAGCTGGAAATCTTGTCTTTGTTTTTGAAATTCAAGGTACGATCGATTTATAGCTTAGAAATATATTTATGGCATATAAATTGGGATCAGAAATTTCAGGTTGAACATTTATGATTTGATAATGAAATGAAGCTGAAATTGACAATGCCGATACAATAGATCTAGAAATGATTTGCGGTATATTGTTTTGGATTGGAGACTTTAAGTTGATCCTTGAGAAATCAAGTTTTTACTATATTTAAAAACGCTGGACATACCCTGACCTTCATTCTTAATTTAAAATGATGAAAGTATTAGTGAGCCATATAAGGATTTAAGATCTCAGAAGAGAAAGAAGGATCGTGCACGTAAGAAGTTATAATAAGTTATGATAAAGCTGCGGAGCAGTGAAGGCATATGCTCGAAAAAATTGCAATAAACCATATACATATTTTAACTACTCAATTAATTACTAAACTTGACCTTAATTCGTCGATTTAGTATTTTAAGTACAAGAAAAGAGGCTCGATTAACCGCGTGAAATAAATTTTTATTTTATCGAATTGTCTCTTCTCAAAGAATTTACTGTATAATAATCGGGGATTTACAGTGTATTACTAATACGGTAAGTCACAGCTTAAAATAAAATTGAAATATATTCAAAACTGAAACATAAAATGTCGATCAAAGCAATAAATATTTCTATCCTTGTATATTTTCCTAATAAAACACGGGTAGATTTTTTAAATTAAAGTATGCAAGGGGTAGTTCCATAAAGAGTGTAAATCACTCGTGATTATCACAATTAGTAAACATAAGTTTTGCGATGAAAAATATAGAATCCAAATCCTAGCTATCGTGGGGAAATATTTACTTTTACACTATTGGCTGTTAACTTGACCGTAGAAACAAATGCTTTTCATAGCATTTTATGTCTTCATATTAATTAATGTATTTGATGTATTGCAGAAATATACCAAATACAATATTTGGAATACAAATTGAACTCCTTTATCCATTCTTTCAAAACGTTCCTATGGATTTATTATCTGCAAGTATTTATATAATATACGAATACAATATAAAATAAGATCTAAATTTATCATAGCTCGACGTGAGTTCTTGCTCATTCTGGATCAGAAACGCAACTAGAGTGATACTTCTTTGATATATAATGAACCATTATCGCTGGAGATCAAAACTTTTACAAGTAAATAAACGTTTTCTCCAACACTTATTTTCCTTTATTCATAGTATGGAAAATGACAGCTGTCTTGCACTTCCCATGAAAACTCTAAATTTTCTTCATCTGCTAACGCCGGAATTTTCTCTTAATTCGGTTTTTGGGTTCGACTGTTAAGACCATTTAACTAAGAAGCTAGAGAATTTGTATTGCGAGAAACGGATTTAACACCAAGTATGCAATGCAAAGTAAAATAAAAATACATCATCGCAAATAATCTCAGTATCTTCAACAAGTTCACTTTGACGCTTTTCAATTTTACATTCAATTTCACTTTCAATTTCATTTTTACTACAATCGTCCCAATCACTTTCCTCAAAAACCTCATCCTGTGTATCATCTAAAAGTCGAATATTCCTATTCTTGTTTCCTCATTTTCTAAATCACCATCACTATCCACAACAACAAAATCTCGATTCTTCTTTCTATTTCCTGCAAGCGTGAAATCATCACTTTCATTATCACCGGTTGCTTCCTGCATTCCTGATGCTCCTGCCTTAGGATCTACCTTTTTAGTAGCCAAATTAAAACCAATAACAAGTTTTGTTTTTCTATACTTTTTAACGACATTTTTAATTCAAAACAAGTCTTATCCCGACGAGTACTCCTAATGACTGATAATTGCTCTTTATTATCAACCGGTCTTATAGCCACAGAAATCCATCGCGCACACGGTGTGCAATCGGTCTCGAATGGGTTAATCGTTACAGCTTGCAAACAGCTTGCGTACAAATCCTATACCTCGACTTCCAATATTTAACACGCGAGCAAACTCGTTAAGCCTAACAAGCCCAACGACCGAGGAAATGTATGTTAAATATAAAATATCGCCAATAAGCAAAGACACCGATAAACTCTTCCATCCTGAGATCACGAAAATCACCAAAGATGAATTGAATCGCGACAGCCTGTGTACGATTAGCATACCTAGGCTTCCAGTGTTCGACACGCGAACAAACTTAAGGGCCACCCAGTACTCGGATAAGGAGACACGCAGGGCTACGTGAGGGCGTTAGTTACAAGGGAATATGACGTGGCCGTGACGCTGATCGTTCCTGTCAAATACACCGTGGCGCATTCATCGGGCCGTTCCATCTGCGGGGTGCTGCACCCGTCGGGGATTAGCATAATTCCTAATTTTATTTCTCGATAAATTTCCCATAGCGCCCGACCGAAATGAGATGCTATCGGCCAGCGCGATTCCACTAATTCGCGTCTAAGTTTATATCGTCGGTGAGGCGCGCACGGTGCCGAGATAGGATCTCCACCCCGGTGCTGGTTTCCTCGTAAAATCGGATTATATCTGCTCTGTCGCGCACTTTATTCGTGACTGCACGCGATATCGTCCCGTGGAAATGGCCATCCCGGGTCAGGGTTCGCGAGGTCCTACCGGACGTTGGTTCCCTTCTTTTACGATTCTACTTTTCTCTTGCCCCGACTATCGGCCGCCATTGAATTCGATGAAATTAGGCGAGACGATAATCGTATATCTTCCAATAGGGTAACTAATTGCAACCCTTGATGATTCGACCGATTCAGAGTGTTCGGATGATTAACATTGGCTTACAATAATACGTGTTTGTGATTTTCTACGTCAGTCAGTCATGATTCTCTACGTCAACGGTCTATTCGTACGTTTTTCCACTCTTCCACTCTGATTGTATAAATAAATGTGTGCCCATTTGGTGCGTGGCTCGAAGAATCGAAGGGTTAATGAAATAATGGTAAATAAATATTGAAATTAGGATTAAGAAATTCATTGAATGCCATTGAAATTTTAAGAATGAATTTATTCAGATTAAGAATTTATTGAATGACATTGAAAAAAATCTAACACTGAGCTAAGCTAAATAATTAACTACTGTACGGGGATTCGAACCAGGCACCTTTCGTTTGGCAGACGACTGCATTATCTCTGAGCTACTCAGACACTCCGGTCAAATTTCTTTTTAATCCTAATTTTTTCTTACTTTTTCTAAACGCCTTATGCCTTAATTCAGACGCGTCTGTCTGCAACCATTGCGCGCTGACATATATGTCTGTATTGAACTCCTAACCTCTTCATGCTCGGGGATAATATCTCATAATAATACATATTCGTGATCTTCCAGAGCATCCTATTCTCATGTCCTTCCAATTTTTCATCCTCATTGTACGAATAAATTGATTAACATTAAATCTATGAGCTATTTGCTGTATTTAGGTATACTACGCATACATATTAAAAAAGAAGAATATGTACAAAAAAGTAATACCTCATTAGAACAATATGACGATTTGCGTGCTGCAAGGAATTCGTGGAAAATCTCAGAAAATGCACCATCCTAAAGATATATTTCTTTATAAGTGTAATCCCCACAACTGAAAAAAACTGAAGAAGTTGTTTATTCAGTAAAGCATAACAAATAATAAATACGTCTATTCTTATATACTCTGACGCCTCACAACTCTCTTGACAGCGATGGTCTTTTCCAATAACGATCTCTTAACAACGAGCGGAGTACCGCTCGCATAAGGTACGATACCTTACAGCACTTTCGCACCTGTACACCTCGCCACATTTATTCTATTACAAAAGTCTGATCGATGATTTTCACCGGTTCGACGATTTTTTGTGTTCAGCGCGTGATTCGAATTTCGCTGCGATATAGTGGCAAATATAGGATATCTGTAATCCTGCGTCGCTAATTGAGAAAAAGAATTACGTAGACTGTTACTATTATATGAATGTGAATTGTTTTTTCTATCAAATATTTACGAGCGTTTTCCTCAAATTGGCACAAACATCAACTTTTCAGTTACCTTCATTTATTTAAATATGTTTACCTACAATTCATGAGTAGATGATTAATTTCGCAACCTTTAAAAAAATATTAAGGCCACTCACTAATATTGTTCTTCCTTAAATATAGTAACGTTCTTCCCCAAAAATGGTTTCATATACTTAGTGATAAATTTGGAGAATTGACAAGAATGCCGTATAAATATTAACAATTCTGGTCGAACAATTTAGTCGAATAATTACACTATTAGATAATTAAGAGACGACTATACATCTTATTTTGCAGAAATAAAGAAATGGACGATTCTTTTACGGAACGAAATGTTTCTAAAGGATAAATTTCTGCGAAGTAAACGGGTTTTCATGGACCGGTAGAATCCACCATAATAAAAAAAAATGTATTCTCAGAATGGATGTACTTCTTGAAGATTACATTTAGAAAAAAAATTAGCTATATATATATGTAATGATTTTTAAAAAAATCACAAGAAAATCGTGTCTCAGTGATCACACGATAAATAGTCTTGTATCGTATTATTAATTCATGTTTTTATGGTCTGGTATTTATACTTTTATAGTATGAAGATTGTGATTTCTCTTTACGATTCGACGCAGGTATTTTTTCGATTTATCGCTGCTTGTCGGTTTGTCCGTTTCACGATAAAATTTGAGGAATGCCCAGCAACGCGGTTCTACGGAAAGATTCCATCGCTGCGTACTTACGTAAACCGTTGTTTCACAAAACTGAACAAATCGATCTTAGCGGGTCCCAGTGGAATGTCGAAGTAAAGCTTATTTACGAACCGGGCTTTTAATAAAACTAACCGCATCTCCGATCATTATCTTCTTGCTTAAATCGACGATGCCACGGCCGCCGTAAAACTGCCACTAAATAGTTTAAAGGACCCGCTAGCCTGTTAACATTATATTTTCTTTATAACGACAGAGTTCGTTAATATGTATCAACTTTATCCTCTCAATAAATCAACGAAATGTTTCGCATAACGTTTTAAGGGTGCTATTATAATGTCAGGATGAAACTGTTTTTTGTGTTACGAATTGTTGGTTTTACGACACAAAGCAATTAACTCTACTTTCAGAATTATTGTATATTTTATATTTTATATTATTTTATATTTTTATGTTCAAATCAATTTTATTATCGGTTAAGACCGATAAACGAGAAAGATTTTCATAATGAAAGATTGAAATGAATAATAAATGGTTCTCTTTAAAATTCAGTGAGATTAACATAAATAATTGCAATAATGTGATTCAAACGCTTGTGAGAGATTCAGTCATACATTTTTTCATAAAATTGTATATATATTTCAAGAGGGGTTTCAACAAACATTGTATATAACTTAACGAATGTACTGTATATTTTACTTCGCTTTAAATTAATTGATTTAGCAAATAAGCGACTCGTGTATTAGTTTAAATACTCTTATAGTAGCACGAAAAGTCAGTAATCATTAACAATCTCTATAGATTGTAAAAGCATCTTTTCTAATGTTGTTGTGTTTATCATAAATTTTCTGATGCGCAAAGGGGTAAGTATAATCGCAATGCAGTTTCAAGATTGCAATTTGTTGATATTTAGTTACTAAGGTATTCGAGATATCTAATGGTTTGTGTTTGTATCTAATGGTAACCAGAGATTTATTTTTAATTAAGCGAGTTTTCCTTTAACATTAAAATTACCGACCACAATCTAAATATATTCCAAATATCGATGAAAAAAATGGAAAAAAAGAAGGAAAGAAAATAGATTAACGTTTATCATTTGCTCAACCTAATGAAATAAAGGAAATATTTGCATCATCATGCATTTTAGTGATTTTTGTCAGAAATTGCAAATGAGTTAGATTTACTATTTTGGTAGCTGTAATCTTAAGAAATCAGCCGTTTTTAAATGAGTTATGAAATGAATTATAAATTATTATGTCTCTGTAACGACAGTTAATGTTAACATGTTAATATTATTTTGATTCTTTGTTGTTCTTACACTTTTGATCGTTTTGTTTTTATTGGCATACGTACTTCATTCATAAACTCACGTACGGAATGTTATGCCCGTGTATTTATATTTAATTGCATCTAGTATTTATTAAAACATTATATTTTAATAGTTTTTACGAGTATTATACATATATAGTTAGCATTCACAGTACAATACCAGTACATTATATTATATAAACAATCAGTATTATACCGATCAGTTTATATGCTGCTAATGTTTATAGTAGATAATCGATATTTATAGTAAAATATCAATGTGCAATATAAATTAAACACATACTAGCCAAAAAACACAATTATACCAGAAATTTAGTTCGATATTAATATTTAATTATTTATACCGATAAAAATATTATTTTCTCTGGCTTTATAAAATTAATTACATTTGCATGACGTTTCACCTAAATCGAATCATTTGTTTTTTTTTTTTTTACTGAACAATAATATCAGAATAGAAAATGACAGGTCAAAGAAAATTGTTCGATTATGCAAATGCGATGCAAACTCAATTATCGTGATTGAATAGCAAGTGACATGTTGGTGGAAGTGAACAGAAACATGTCAAACTGGACCAGGGAACTACACATTGACTGTTCAGCAGAGTTTATAATCAAATCGCATTAGAGGAGCACTGTAGGGACTGGGAAATTGCAGGACGTGCACTTTTAAAATCAGAAAACGTGGATATATTCCAGTACTTTTAATTTTTTATACAGTACATTTTCACCAATAAAATCAAACAATCAAGCAATTTCCTTTAACCTGTCGTTCGCTTTTCTAATGTTCCATTTCGATAAAAAAAAAAATCAAACCCTTTTTTTATGGCTTCATATTCATTTTGAAATATCCCCTAATTTTTGTAGGTAATGTATATCTATACATGTACATAAAAAGTTATATACATATTCTACCCTTGAGATAACTTTTTGTCGAAATCTTACTTAAAGCACGAGTAAAGACATGAAACTAGAAAAGAATGATAATGATAAAAGAACTGTTACTACATCGTAAGTCCATTGACTGGCCGAAGTACGGCAATCTTGGCAATTAGCATATCATAAAACATCCACTAGAAGTTTCCTTAGAAAGTAGATAAATGAAGCTACACTCCATTCGTATCATGTCAAATGTCTTTAGAACAAGCAACAATTGAGCCGTTTATTTTGAAAATGGCCTAAGTCTATTTGTTAACTGTTTTTTTTTCGACTACACTAACACGTACAATTTTAAGATAGTCGTTATAAACAACATTTTACGGTTAAATATATTTAGAGGATACGATAATTTTAGGCAGTTTAAATTTTGCGGTTTTTTCAATAATTAAAAACATTACTTTGGAAGTGCTTTAAGTTCAATATATTATTGGCAACGACCAAAAGTGCGGATTTTCAAATGTTCGAAGGCAATGACGTGAGTCATTTAAATTAATTAGTATTGATTAAAAATTTCCGGAAAGGAATAACTTTAGTCGAAATAAAATGAAACAAGAGTTTTCATATTCACAAGATTTTTGGAGAACACGGGTTTTAAAGGGATAAAGAATTCTAGCGGAGAAACAGTAAATTGGTTAAAAATATGCTGGATACGTTTTTTGAGAAAGAAACCATATAAAACTTTCTGCATAATATCAATGAATGAGAGTGCAGTGTTTAAAATCCTGGATTTAATACCACGAAGGGGTAGACCAAGAAAATACTGAAATATTATATCGATATTGCTTCATAATAATATAAGCCGAATTACAGCAGCTAAATATAAGGATATGATGAACATATTACGGTATATACCATAGAAGCACTAGGAATTGTATTTTTGAAGCGTTGTAAAGAAATAGAAAATAAATCGAGTAATGTTTTTCTTAATTTGAAAGATTTTTAATTATGATGAACGAATTTGCGCTCTTTCAAACTCTACAAGAAACCTGGTTATCATTTTTAAAATTGACTTAATTCCATTTATAACATGATAACACATATTCTCCACCTAATAATTGCTATTATTTCAATAGGAATCCTAAATTCAACTATCTTAGATCCACTTAAATGGTGCAACACATCCATATCCCATTCTCATATTTCCAATATCATCCAGACGCACTCTTAAATATCCCGATATAAATATAAACGAACTTAGATCACTTTCGATATAACCTAACCAAATATGCTGCCTCTCGTGAAACTCGGGAATCTTATCTCCAAATGCAACTTCAAAGTCTCACGACCTGACGATGTCGCTACTACGAAGTCCGATATAAACACGAAGAAGACTCGGTTTCAATTATCCTTCCCCAAAAGCCACCTCGAAGAGTCTCGTTAGATGGAAAGCTAGTTAACCTATTCTTTATTCGTCTCGTACTGGCTGCCTTTACTGCGAGCGTTAAATCGCGGGGCCGCGAAGGGTGGGGGGAGGAGGTGGAGGTGGGGGGAGGGGGGAGAAAGAAATGAAAGAGCGTGTAGCGTAGCGCCGATTCGACACACGAAGTAGGTGTCGTACCGAACGAGCCCGAAATAAATGTCTCCTACACGCGATGAGTCACAAATCCTAATGAAAATAATAATGCCCGAAAGGTTCCGTTCTTTCGTAGCCGCGGATAAATTTACTGCGCGATCTTGGAGCGGATAAGGCATACCTGGGGACACCTCCGCCGGGTTATGGGCCCCGGCATGCAACGGGTGGCACGAAAAGTGCCGGTAAAAACAGGCTTATCCTCCTGCCATTCCCTCCCAAGCGGCGGCGATGCACGTGTGGGATCCACCGCGTCTCCCTGGAAATAATTCTTCCCCCGGACAAAGTGGCGGGGCCCTCGCCGAGGCCGGCCGAAAGGAAATGTTTCTTTCTTTAATTTCCACCATCGATCGCTAAGGTCATTGGGTCTGGTCCCTACCGTTCGTGGAGGAGTCGCTGAGCCGCGGAGAATTTCGATGGACAATGTTTTGTCGTATTGGAAAATGCAGAAGCCTGGAATGTCCTTCTCGCTCTGGTGCGTTTCTCTCGTGCTTTCGTCGGTTGATAAGTGTGCATCTGTAGTGGCGCGGAGGTTAGGAACTCGGGTTCCTGTGCGAGGGAACTGTGATTCGAACGCCGTCCATTGCTATTGAGTAATTTCGCAGGTTATGCTAGGTTGTTCGATAACTTCGTGGAAGGGAACTCGATAAACGAATTTGTAGTTGTAAAAATTACTTTGGAAGCTAGGGACTTTGAACTACAGTTCTTTAGTTTAAGCTAGAGTTTGAAAGTGAAGACTTTACACTAAAGAGTTAATATTAAAAGTTAAAGACTTTAAACTAAAAACACTTTAAAAGTTAAAAAACGCTCCAAATGTTACTGATAAAGTCGTATTAGAATGTGTTTTTGTTGCGTTGTTGGTGAATACGACTCCCACTGTGTGCACAGCTTTTTGAAACGCAAAACATGATTTGAAATATTGCAAAAAAGTATTGAAATTTTGGTTGAGTTTCTTATGAAACATGAAATATTAAATTGATGTCAAAGTTTTTGTTCTGTTGTTCACGAATAGACGGAGTTCCGCGAACTTATTGAACGTGCGGAGTAATACCTCTAAAACAGTGGGTTCGAGGCCAAGTTGATGCTGAAAAAAAGCAAAAATAAAGAATTATTTAACCGTTTAACTCTTAGAGACTCTTGTTTAAACTATTAAGAGTAAAACTATTGTAGCGCGTGTTAGCGTCTGGATTTAGGTAACAAATATAACAAGTAATTATTTAAAGATAATGAGTATAATATAACGAAAACGGTGACTGAAATGACAGATATCTATGTTTTAAGCTAATAAAAATATTTCTTTTTTTAATTTTTGCCATTGATCGCTAAAGTCATTTGGTTCAATACCCACTGTTGAGTCATGTTCTATGACATTGAAAAATGCAAAAGGTTAGAATGAATTGATGTTAGTCTTCTTTTTTTAATCTTATTTTTATATTGCCATTAATTATGAAATGTGGAAAAGTTTGGAAAGGGTAACAAGTGGAAGTTTAAGTAATGAACGCTATACATGTTAATTATTTTATAAAAACGTATTTAAAAACACGCGTTCGTAAACTTCAATTTTTCTAATAAATAACCTTAGAGAAAATCCTTTTTCCTATGCTATATTTATCCTCTCATAGAAGTTTCTTTCGTTGTAAACTCAAAAACAAGAGTCTCATTAATCTACAATGTCAATCTACAATTCCGGGACACGTTTATCATAGATACGTGTAACATTTTTAATTGCTGTAAATAAATTTGGAAACAGTCTTGAAAACTGTATTACAGACAGAGTTGGTGAAGAGTTGTTAAAAAAATCGTCGTCAGAAGACCAGTATTTAGAGAGACAATAGAATCTTACAGAGCACAATTTCATCGAGTTAATAAGTTAATAATAATTAATAAAGTTGCATTTTGTTTTGCGACTTACGTATATCGAGCAATGACAAAAATATGTTAACCAATGAATTCTTAGCTGTATAATCATAAAAATTAATATAGATAATTGAATAAATTGTAGACAAAGATGAATTACTTTCTATAGAAAATGCGTGTCGTAGACTCAATGACAACAACTTGTGTTACACAATAAATCAAAAACTAACAGTCTTAAAACTCAGTGTGGTACTTTAAAGAATTAAAAGACAAGAGCCTGTCCTCTAACAATAAATTCTGAATTAAATATCCTCCATTATTAATACACCATACCTCGTGATATATGTAAAATGTGTATCTGTTGGCGAGGAATTTTTAGTTTTGCTAAATGCTGATACTGAAAAACCCAAGAAACAAAACAAGAAAGAATTATTTGACTCTTATTTAACCTGTATCGTTTTTAGTGAATGCTAAAAATTTGTGCTTTCAGACTACTACTTTCACTACTACAAACTACTACTACTACTACAGACTTTCAGACATCACTACAAAGTATTTCATAATATTCTCCAACGATGAACAAATGTGTATAATAATATAATACCTACCTTATAAAAAGTATAGTTTGTAGTAATAATGCGATACTATTGATTTTAGCAACGCAGACAGTTATAATAAAATCTTGGTATTTAACAGAAAAATCATTTTAAAACGTAAGCATATTAAGTATATTAAGTTATATTACAAGTTGAATAATTTAAATTAACGTAATTGAAATTTTTGTTACATAAAGTACATGTTTGAACACAATGAAAAATACATTAACTTAATTATTGTTAGTGATGCATGGTAACAACAAGTACATTACTGTAATCTCCGAATATTAATCCTTTATTTTAGTCTGGTCGCAAATTTGCGACGCGCTCCATGACTTTGTATTTTAACTGTTTTATTTGATCGATCAAAATATTTATAATGTTGTATATACGCATTATACTTGCTACTTTGGTGCCCGAAATCAAATTCCAATTAATTTCCATAACAGCGCACATTAGCAACATACTGGTACTTTTGTAAAAGCAGCAATCTATTTTCTCCCTCTGCACGAAAGATCAACAAAGCTGCTGTTGAATGAGACTGTGAGTTATCAAACTCGCGACATAACTAAATATACTGTTCATATATTTGAAAAAAATAGGGACAATTAAGAACAGTACACAAAGTTAGAATTATAGAAAGTTATAGGAATAAAATATAGGACAAATATAGGATAATAAAATTATAGAAAATCTGAGAAAATGGTGTAAATCGCGAATTTAAAGAATTTTTATAAAAAATCACACACACACTGTTTTGACTACTTTCGTAGTTCCAGTGTTAACCCTCTAATGCATGTATTAGGTTTTTAGGATCCATGATGATATTATTTATTATCAGCTTTCGTATAAGATTCTTTACGTGCTGTCGTTTATGCAACAGATCGATCACATTATTATAAACAAAGAATATACCGTATATTAATCCGCAGCAAACAAATGCCGCCTTATTCGCGACATTATTAATATTTCAAGAAAATCGAATGCCACTTTGCAGACGGCATGACGTGATATTTCAAAAAATCTGTTAGATTCAACGATTGTTGAGCACGCTGAAACCAAGGGCAATCAACAACCGCGGACAATTGTTTCTTGATGCACGAATCTCGCCGCGCTCAGAAGCATTCCTCGCCGAGCATTGAGAGAAAACACACCGTTTTGTATACAGTATACGATAATATAAATTTATAAACGTATACAAATCTATACATTACATACATACATCTATACGTTTATTTCAATCCCTATAACATTTCTGTAATTTTCACTTTAGTATCTTTTTCTATAGACATATCTGTTCATATACCACATATTAATACTCAAAATCCCCATAAAATCCAATAAAAGCAACATTAATTACCCACCTTTCCTTGGTCTAATAATAGCACTTAATTTGTTAAAATTCCATCGATCTACCGGTCGTTGTTCAAGAAAAATGCGCTCGTTTCTTAAGGGTTAACAATGTAAAGAATACAACGGATTCCTCATAGCTTATCCCTGCAGTAGAGGGTTAAACAAGCGGGGAATGATAAATCTCGGATAAACGTAGGGCAATAATCGACATAACGATCGTGGAGGATCGTCCTAAGGGGGAAACCTTATCAGCTCTCGGTAGTCTTCTGGTGCTCGAGCGAGGAAGACCGGTTCTTCAAAACACCCCGTAGACAAGTGTCGTGGCACTTGCGCAGGGGAAGAGAGTGGCGTATCGCGGCGGTCACGTCTAAACGACTTGTAAAACAAGCGCTTAACGATTGCTCGTACCTGAACGAGGAGACAGGGTACGAGATGAAGAGGGAGAATCAGTGAGAACGGAGAGGGATGGAGAGGGGATAGAGATAGAGAAGGACGGATAAGGAAAGCCAGAGAAGTTGGGCCTTCGGTCCCACGTGCTTCGGCTCCGAGGAGGTCCAGCCTGCTAAATTGAGTTTACGAGATACATCGTCCCTCCTCCCTCCCCCCTCTCTCTCTCTCTCTCTTGTCCCTCCTCTCACCCCTTTCTTGTTCTCCTCCTGCGGGACCTATTCTTCCGCCGTCTTTACGCTCCTCCTTCGCTTTCCTCTTCCCTCGGTGCCTATCCTCAATTCGCAAGTACACGATAGCCCGTAACCCTCTTCTCTCCGTAGTTTACGCAGCCTCGCGGATATTATCTTACTCGACATTATCCCTCCGCGGTCCAAAGAATTTTATCCGCTTCGCGCGGACTAACTCATGTTGGGTTGTACTTCAAAATACGCTTTTTCAACGCTGAAAAATGCGGAGCCGGACAGTGTGGCAGGTCTGTCTTTTGTTAAGGATATTGCTCGATGTTGTATGCGGATTTGGAGATTTTGTGTTGCTCCTCTTGAGGCGACTAAATGAGTCAATGAGTTTATATGCATTTATCTCTTTACAGCCTGTGCTTTTGTTGTATGAGCCGTTTATATTGAGAGTGGATTAAGTCTGTTTGTCAGTTATTTTTGACTAACTGTAGTAACATGTACAATATTAAGTTAGTTGTTATGAACAAGGTTTTGCAATTAAGTATGTTGGGACGATACGATAATTTTATACGCGTACATTTTTGCAGTTATTTTAATGATTAAAAACATTACTTTAATAGTGGCTTAAATGTAAGGCATTATTAATGATATTTGAAAATGCGGATATAAATAAATCCCCGAAGCAGCAAGATTTCTTTAAATTGCGCTCGCATACGCAAAATGTGAATGAGCAGTAAATTGTTATGTGATTTATATAGCTAGGTTTCCTTAATTGCATAAATTGTGTTTTTGAAGTGTAGTCAAGAAATATCAAAGAAATAGAGTATCGTTTTTTTTAATTTGAAACATTTTAAATTATGTCGTATGAACTTGGGCTCTTCAAAATCTGTAACAAATCTAGTTATTAATTTTGAAAGTGGCTTAACTCCATTTGTGGGGTTTTTATTCCATTTGCGGTCTTATTGTTAAAAATCAATAGTAGAACTATCAAAGAAGTGAAAATGATAAGTTTTCTTAAACCGCGTACTTTTATACCATGATTTTTAAGTTTTCATAAGTTTCCTACCAATCTTAATATTCATCGTCTCAATAAATCCTAGCAATGCTTTATAGCATAAATCTCTATTTACCAAGATTGACTCTCCAAATGATATATAAGAAAATCGTAAGATGCGGACAGATTAAAACAGTAGGTCATAAGCCAAGTCAGGCAAGAAATTAACAAAAAAGCTTTCAAAATAATTTCAAAAAATTCTCTATTTTCGCAGAAGTAATTGTAAAAAATTCTGCTTTCTCGTTCCAGTGGCCAAAGAGAGGACAAGGCCCACGGTGGAGGTCTAGGCGACTCCAGCAGCGAGAGCGGCGACGAGGCCAAGAGGCAATCCGTCGGGCAGCAGCAGCAACCTCCATCCTGCGCCGTGCAACAACAGCAGCAGCAACAGCAACAGCAGCAACAGCAGATGGTCGAACATCAGCAGACCTCCAACATGTACCAGCTACCACCCCCAGTCTCCGTTTCGAGTCCACACTCCTATCACCAGGGCCACGGTTCGACCCTCAGCCACACGCCTGCGCATCACATACAGCACCACGATACCAGCAGTGAGAGCGGCGACGACAAGAGGAATCTCCATCACCAGCTACAGCATCATCTCCAGGTTGGTGCGCATGGAGCGCACGGCCTGGTCCACCCCACGGCAACTTTGCCACCCCCACCGCCCAGCTGCGCCCAGCAGAAGACCCAACTCGATTACATGCAGTACTACAGTCCACAGGTACGTTTCTAGCCTTCTGCCTGTGTTATGTTCTGATGACAAAGGGACCTCACTGAGATATTGTAAAGGCGACGTTAATCAAGAAGAGAATAGAGATTGCTGTATAAGAAACTTATATAACTGCTCTTTAAGACCACATCGACGTTTATTACTCGATCCACTGAGCAAGATGAATAGGAATACCATGTTATAGGAGAATAGAAGATTGTAGTTATAGAGAAGATAATTTTGAATGGCTTTTTGTATTATTCAGTGATGATATATTATGTTGCTCTTCTTGTATGATCAGCGCAAATGTGTTATTCGTCGGATTGGGAGTTTTTTTTATTATTATTTCTTTTTATTATTGTCATTAGTTTATTAATGGGCAAACGCTCTTTGGTATCGATATAGATCATTTGAAAAAAGAAGGGACATAGAGTACATGGATATATGATCTCAAAAGCAATTACATGCTATAACGTATGATGTGTATCATTTTTTTCCACATGGCGCGCGGTTATATAATACCTTCTTAACGGATGTCTTAACTGCTTCATGTTCGGTTTTTTTTTACAGAAATTTAATTAAAAACATGAGGTTTCTTCATTTTCTATTTACGGAGTTTACATAATTTAAAAATGGTTTAATTAAAAAAGAGTTCAAAATGAACCACAGAAGTGTTAAAGAAAAACGCAGAAAAGTCTAACCTAATACAACAAATTTCGTAATTTTAATATCAAATATTTTGAGATACTTTTACAACAAGATTATAATAAAAAGAAAAAGTAATAAATTACATAAAAAATTCTTCCGTTGTAACACCTATAGCTATTTTAACATTGAAATGCTAGTTTGGTAAGATGGTGCCGCAAGGGTAGGGCTGACGACTCTGTTGAGGATTTTTCGCGTTTTAATTAATTTCACCTAAGCAAGTATTCGATTACTAAATGTGATTTCAAATATTATTATTGTTATTGGCTTGGACTTAGGCCACTATTAAAGTAATCTTTTTAATTATTGAAGTAACTGCAAAAATGTATGTGTCCAAAATTATCGTATCGTCTGAATATACTCAACACTAAACCTACTGAAGCGGACAAAATGACCAGTTACTAGTTTCCTAAAAAACTCGCTGTACTTTTTAAGAGGCCATTTTTTAAGATTTTCCATGATTCCACCACACAGTGGGTCGTCCTATCGATTCACTGATATTTCTTCTTAAAAGTCTTTTTCCTTGAGGATATACGTAATGTACATAAATATGTCCAGAAAGTAGCTAGTAGGTTTAGTGTTAATTGCTAAATGTTGTTCATGACTACTAACTTAACCTAGTACAGTTAGTGAAAGATAATTGACAAATGGACTTAGACCACTTTTAAAATAAACGGCTGACACAGTGTTAACGGTAGTGTCCTTTGCTTGTTCCAGGATTACCTGATAGGCACGCCAACTTCTGCGGACCTGCAAAAGTCACTCCCGCACACGGCCACGTCGATGCAGATGGGTGCTATAGCTCCTTCCATGGGCGGTCTGAGCCCGATGGGTCCCTCGACGATGCTGCCGAACACCATGCAGAGCGTGAACACCATGAACACCATGTCGATGAACGGCATGGGGATGGGCGCCTACCAAAGCATGGGCTCCATGGGCATGTCCACGACGCACGCAAGTTATCACAGCGGCTTGGTACTGGGAGACTATCACTCGTTGTGACCCTGGGCCCCGAGCAGCCAGAGCAAGCGAAATCAAGAGAAAACCTAATGGAGAACTCGTAAGAAACCGCCACGAATCTATTGTTCGTACCACGTCGACGCTCTCCATGCTCCGTGAAATACCTCCGCGATTGCGTGACGATTCGAACGAGTATTTTTCTTTGTGACTCCAAGCAGCCAAAACGAACGGAACCAGGAGAACTCGCGAGGAGCCGCCAAAAGCCTATCGTTAGAACCGCGGCTCTCCGTGTCCCGTGAAAGGAGTCCTTCCTCGAGTAATCGAGTACAAAGAGTCGAAAGTCTCCTGGTGAAATTCGGGGTATCTTCCTCGGAGTGTTTGAACAATCTAGTGTATCGATGCGCGGCACGAAGAACTCACTCGCGATCGGTGGACGAAGTTTTCGATCGATTGGAATTTCCCCTTAAGAAGTCTCGCTGGGAAGAGCTTTTAGGATGGCCTTGAAACGAGGAAGTGTCTCATTTGACGCGTTAAGCGCGGAGCTTAATCGTGCTTTTCCTTCGGTTTGCGCATGCGCGGTGCACCAAAACCGGGATAACGATAAGCGTCATAGCCAATCGGAGGAACGCGCGCCATAGACGGTCTTTCGGAAGTTGCAGTCGCGTGCATTTGCTGCGAGTTACCTCGCAAGTGCAGTACATCGCGTCTCTCATGAAAATAAAAAGGTCGCAGTACGAATCGGGTTCAAGAGCGATCCATCGAGCGGAATACGTTATTGATCTGCCAAAAGGCGAAAGTCGAATTTCAGAATTTCTTATCGTTAAAGAACGATGGTTCAAGTCGATTCTTATGGATTTCGAAATCTCTCAATACCGAGGTATCGCTCCTTACGATTCACGCCAAGACGGCGCTTAACGCGTTAAACGCGCCAAAACAAGGTTCCGAAGGTTTTTGTCGTCGATAAACGATTATCGCAATTTTCTGGATTCCACGAATTGTATGGTAATCTTCGGCCGTGGAGACGAAGGTCAGGTCGACGATCATGCTTGGGAGGGATAAAATAGCAAAAGACATGTTAGCATTTTTCTTTTTCCGTTTCGTGGGTAGCCAGTTCTCGTATACATTCGCAGACCCAGACAGGACAGTCTTATTTCTTGCGGAATGAATTTTAATCCCGTAGCGTACATCTGTACCTAAGCGCTAAATAAGTAAGTGATTCCATACGTTATTTACGGTTACCACTAATTGGTAGGAACGGTGCAAACTTCAGTGTTTTCATTACTTTGCGGCGCTTTTATACGAGCAAAGTGCGTTATCTCTCGATCTCTGAACTACTTTATTTTACACCGTGCTTATGGATTCGTATTACAAACTGGAAATTGTTATTAAAGAAAATATGCAAGGATCGAAACGGATAAAATTTTCGAGGATACTCGCGAGGTTCATCCTTTGAGACATTCATCCTTTTATCTTACTTAAACAAAATCTTATATTTCCTTTACTTCATCGATATATTCTTTTGCTTCTTACCGTGAAATAAACAACATTCTCATGTCATACAGAAATTATGTATTAAATATAATTAGTAATAATTATAGAAATGGGAGATTAACAGAACTTGTCTATCCTACTTAAGAGCAGAAATGATTTTAAGTTTTTGGCAAAAATAAATATGCACGCACATGACTATTGAATAATATATAAACATATCGAGGTAGAAACAGCTTTCTATTCGATAGATCATGAATATTCGAAATATTAATCGTAATTCTTTTTTTTATTTGTATAATATCTTTATTGTAAATTTTACAGATTTATTTGCTTATATTCCATAATTTTAAAATGCCACAAGCACAATTATCACTTGTAAGTTACCCAAGGTTCGCCTTTTATGATTGAAAAGAACTTCATCTATTTCTATCGATCAAATCATATCGTGGTTTATGTTCAAGTTATTCTTTATAACACGTGTTTAACGATCGAAGCGATCTCGAAAAGAGTCATTTTCAGAGTTTAAAAGTAGGGAATAAACTAAAAGTATATTTGGCTCGCGTATACGACTATACGTACTTTAATGATTTAGAGAACTGTACTTAAAATGATTTATAGAACGCAGCTCCGCTTGAAACGATTAGGATGAACCAAAGAGATAGCCCTTACGATTCTGTGAACGCGATTAAAACAAAAATCATCCAATTTCCGCGATTACCCCATGCAACACGAGTCCAGTTTGAGAGATACGCAAAGTGTGATTTCTGAGGTCTGCACGGGCCTTACATGGCCGCTAATTAATTAACATCGCCGTAACGAATCATATGCCTCCCCCCCCCCTCCCCCCACACCGTACGCTTCTGTGTTTGTCCTGTACATATGTAGATAATACACGCGCATTCGAAGGACAAGATTAAGTTAATCTCAGCCGATCAGGCGAGTACCGGGTGCCTGTGAATGTCCAGAACCGACGTTAGCCACATGAATAGCCGATCTTCGTTTCTCCCATTCGGTTTGATATAGCGCTCGAACGTCCGCCGTACAAGTGCACCTGTTTTGCTCGAGATACACGATCGTTTATGAACATTAGGACTTTCATTGACTGTACAAATAATGGCACAATTGTTTCCTATTAATAAGATTTCTGTTAACTATATATACTGCTTCAAGAAGAATATTTGTGTATAATTATATTATTGCATGTATGTATATATATATATACAATAATATAATTATATACAACTTTTACTTGAAATGATATAATTACATATGCTTCTTTTCAAAGCAACTGAACATTTATTTGCAGAAAAGTGTAATATGCTTGGACAATATTTATTCTCAATATACAGTTATAACTGAGTCACTGTAAGATCAGCAGTATTAATTTGCACATGTACGATATTTTTCGTTCATACTTTATTGTGTTGTACTTACGATTAAAAACAGATTTCGTTTATTTGAGCATTGACTTTCTTAACACTTGTGCAGAACGTACTGACATTTTTCGATCGTTCCAGGAGTCGGCGTTTAGAATTTTTACAATTTTTGGTAACGATTACCATTATTTTTTACATGTTTAAAACAAATTTCTGTTATGCTCATATATAATAAAAAAAAGTAGGTTTTTCTAATACCTTAACGCGTCTTGGAATTATTTCATTGAATAAGATAACATGCGATGTCAATTAATAAACAATTTGTTTCGTGAGTTATCGAACATTGCATATTCGAATAATTGGTCGATATTTTATAGGATACATTCAGGCATACAATATTTCACAACTTCAATGACAGAAACTGTGATTTTCATCTCGATTCTCTATTCTTTTATCCTCCTATAAATCGAGTAGGTGATATATGAACTTGTACGACGGCCGGATTTGCGATTCCAACGTTTCACAAGAATTTTGGACAAGCGAATGCCAGATTTATCCGCAAAGAATTTCGGTATACTACGAGTGTCAGTCAAATAGACGCAACAGGAAAAGCAAATTTCGGTGGGCGGGACAGCTGTTTTCTGCCTGCCAATTGCCGGCTGCCAATATAATCTCGATCGGAAATAGAGTTAACGAGACATTGCGAAAACGGTGCCTCCATGCACTGCGCAATGCAAGAATCTCGAAATTGCCGTTATACTTTATCCTCTCACAACCAACAATCTCTCTAATTCTTCTTTGTATTTGCGTGGACCTGCTGTTATGCTGAGCACAGAATTTTTGAAGACGTTTGAATAGTATGACAGTATCGTCAAATACCGCTATATCCACTTTTTAGACTTTTTTATCTTACAAATATTACAAGTTGAAAAATGTTGTTACGGAATGAAATATACCGTTTTGCATTTTGAAAGATTATGTAAACACGATATACATATACAAAATCTTTTATACATAACAATATGGCGGAAGAAAGGTTTTTACCTGAATGAAATAGCTTATTCCCATTTATCTTGAGGAAGAATGAAAAAATTAGAAATACTACAATGATCAGTTTGATTTCCAAATGTAATACGAATTTTGATTCTGATTAGATCATGCAAGTGTTCAACCCTTAGTCACTTCGTCGGTATGTGTAAAAATTCTGGGTGCGCGAGGTCAATTTTGTCCGTGTACAACCGCGCATGCGCGCTATTTAGAGAGAACGTTGCATCTAACGTTTCTGGATATATACATATATTGCGTAATTCGCATCGAGAATTTTGTGCCGTGTGCATTTCGTAGTTGCACGAAATTCTGCTCGGATTACAATGTGGATATTTTTTTATTATCACTATTTCTGAAACTGTGTTTTGTATTGAAATGTTCTACCGGACGATGATTAGCAAAAAGATAAATATTGTTGCTTCTATTACACTTCTGAATTTCTGCATTTGGAATTAATATAGATTATAAATATTCTAATGTTATTTTATAAATTGGTTACTCTCCAGAGACTTTACATCACAAAAGCTTTGGCACATGCAAAAGTTTAATCGTGTTTTGATATTTTTAAATATGAATTACTTTTTTTTTTTATTAAAATCTGATCAGTAGGACGGTCATCGTGCAATTTTCTCAATAACTCAAATAAATTGTTATACGAAACAATACTTGCTTTCCTTCTACACTTTGTTTTACGAAAAATCATCATCTTTCATGTAAACTTAACGCCTATTTTATTTCGAGGAACTCTTTTGAAAACTAACGAAATACATAGGCTTTCCAAACATACGAAAGACATCGAAATGCTCAAGTATTTGTATTTTACGTTAAAAAGACACATTTATTTCAACATTTATTCCACAAAACGCGCACCACTAGCCATCAGTGAAACTTGAGTTAAAAAAAAGTGTTCTTTTCACCCAAAAGCGAATAACATCATTTTGCCTTTATCCAAAACAACTCCGCGGTGTTTGAAATCATCAATCGCCTATTGATACGTGAAAAAATCGTGCTATTACTCGAATTTCCGGGCGGATGGATTGAGGACGAAACACTGGGAATTCCTTGGACAGTGGACGAAAAAGCGTGGTACAGGCATTCACAGGTACACCTAGTATAATACAAACACTGTCACAACATAAGTTAGTTCGTAAGTTATCATTTATTCGCAGTTCGCAGGCTGTACATAGATATATAAAAAGGAGAAGAAGCGCATGCTTGGAAAGGGGTGACAAGTACGTATAGGTCAGAGTGAGGGAGCGAAAGGGAGAGAGAAAATGTAAAAGAGTAATGAGAGAGAGAGAGAGAGAGAGAGAGAGCGAGCGAGAGAAAGAAAGAGAGAGAGAGAGAGAGAGAGAGAGAGGAGGAGAAAGAGGAAATAAGGGAGAATATTAAAAAGACAAACGAATAGCAACGATCGCGACATATATTGGGTGTGATAATTAATTCGGTCAATTTCAAAGAAATTAAAGCTTCGTTTATGCAAGAACATACTAGGTCTTCCTATCGTCCTAATCCTGCAAGTATTTCCTGTTACTTTCGGCAAGTTCGCTCTGTCTTTCGGATCACCAAAAATGTGGGAACGTGTTTATATTTAAAGTAGTTATAATTAATCCAATGTGACGCCATAGCATTAATTCGTACACCTAATATATGCATATCCTCTTGTATTTAATGGACATCTCCCGAGCGGATGGCCGTAATGATACTTCGTTGGCTGCGACATTGCCTTGTAGATTCTTATCTAGGATCCTTGCTAAGGGAATGGATTTCCCTTTTGAGAGAATCCTCGGGACGAAACAGGGTTAAGAGAGGGGAAGGAAGCGAGGAAGGAGCGTACGAGGACGAGACACGATTCGTATGGGCCGCACCTTCGACCTTTGACAGTTCTAGTCCACGAGAAAGGTACGACCGGCTGAATTCGCACAGCTTTTCGCGGTTTCTTTCTCTGCGTACAATCGGCGCCGATTGTTTATTCACCGGAACCATTTGCGGGCACGTGAAATCGGTATTCGATGGAGATATACCGGTAGGTACATGTGAAATAAGAGCAACACGACTTTTTTTTCTGGCTCGTACCGGCAGTCCTAATATCAATACTCAAAACCGCAATATCATTGTAGTTTATGTATTAATATTGCAAAGCAGTAAGATTATTTGAATAGCGCTAAACCGCTGACGTTTCATTAATGCAAACTGTAATATGATACACTTACAATTTCTGTATCTTTTTGAAGGCGCCGCCGGTTTTACATTGCCGACTTTTGTAAATAAATAAGTGAACAAAAAACGCACAATCATACCTAGCTTTGTTTTTTGATGATTATTTATGTTTAGATTCCGCCTTGAGTCGTAGAAAATAATTAGACATTTACTTCATTTCGGGCGATCCACAGTTCTAGGATTGGGATTAGGAAGTGTAACACTTAATGTAACTGACATATACTATTGCAATTCAAAGGTAAATTCTTGAAGTTTAAGAAATTAAATGCCAGCGGTTTGGGAATGTCTATAAATACCATAACTTACACTTGAAATGTTAATAAACTGCTTCTAGCAAGTGACTCTGATAAAAAGATAATTAAGATGTGAACATGTATCCATGTGCTAAGAGGTCTCATAATCTGCATTAGAGATGATCAATTTTCTGATGTTTTTTGCCTTACAATTTAGACATCCGTGTGACAATTTTGAGGAATTTCAGCTGATCTTTCTGCACTCTGTCAGAAGGCAATTCTTGATATTAGGACTTTTAGGTAATACAATGTTTATGACTGATAATTGATGATATATCGGGTAATATAGCCCTTAAAAAGTCCAACAATCTGTTAACACTCAAGCAAGGTATTGATAACAGGCCGATCAATGAGCAATCAAATGACATTGTGTTGTATTTCTTTGCATAAAATTTATGTAGCCTATGATCGATCATGGACTACATATTTTTGTCTCTACAATTAATGTACACTCGGAAGGTACTAAAGTCGCAATACTCTAAAGAAATAATTTTCCATGTACAATTTTTTAAACGATGATGGACCCTCCGTGCGAGTTCTTAAGGGTTAAACGTACCATTTGTAAATCCTTGCGAGAGCAGCCCGTCGTTACATTCTCGAAATCGGTGTTCTCATTCGAGAATCGAAAGATGAATCCAATGTATCGATTTTACGCACAATACATGATTTGTACGCCATAGTATACACCACGTTATGGAGCTGCACACTCACAAACATTCCGAAAATGCGCCTAAACGCGGGTGGAGAGGACTAACGAAAAGTTTTTCACTTGCGAATCACGTCGATCACTCGACATAACAGTTCCCTCTTCCATCCTTTTTGGATTACCGTTTTTAAAGGTATATAGAATTTTTATTTTAATTTAAACTTGCGTAGACCAATGTGCAAAATGTATCGTTCTCGGTTTCACAGCTGATTATCATGAATATCAATTTTTTTCACGATTAATCGATTCGAGAGAGAGTAAGCTAGTGCCGATCATCGTCATTGGATCGGCATATTATTTTATCCGTGTAATCATCATGAATTAAAATAAATCAGTGTAGAAATCAGTGCAAAAAGTTGAATGTGCGATTATTCTTTTGCCGTTTAAGAACTCGAACTATAGTGATTAGGATTTATATTGCGTCGAGTAACGTTGAGTTTATCTGAGCGTCAGTCAATATCGATCTCCTTCGATGCGAAAGGACTCGCTGTATGTCATAAGGTCAATGAAAACTCTTGACCAAACGAGCACAACCAAACTTATTCCTATCATTGGCATTATTCGAGAGTGTTATATTTTAACCCTTTCGTTGCGGCAGTCCGTTCCGTCGGAGTGATGCCAATAAAAAAAAAGAAATGTGCACATTGCACGTCTGTAGTCTTTGGTGTTCGCACTTACGTCCTTGAAGGCTACCTTAGGATCTCTTTGTATGTGCACCTTTTTAACCCATTTGCATCGTACC
The DNA here is from genome assembly GCA_038496175.1 of Ampulex compressa. Classification (NCBI taxonomy): domain Eukaryota; kingdom Metazoa; phylum Arthropoda; class Insecta; order Hymenoptera; family Ampulicidae; genus Ampulex; species Ampulex compressa. The sequence goes on from JBCFXI010001154.1 coordinate 45,376, forward strand.
TTTTAATCGACATATATCAGCAGTTTTATCGTTTCTCTTAACTTCTGCAGTAAATGACTTCCGAATAGTTCTTAGAGTTGATTTAATACATTGTTGACCGCTCATGAATTAACTTATGTCGTTATGTCCAAACGTTGTTAAGCCGCCGCGAATAAACTCGTGATCGATGCGCCTTTGTTTCGCATCAGCATCTTTGGCTCAGTGTCTTCTCGGAGAACATGGAGTGTAGTCGTTGTTCAGCATATCGCAAGCTTCTTGGGTTAATATTTTCTTTAATTAATATTTATTTACGTATTCCTGGGGTTTCTACTTTCACATCCAATTATGAAATAACAGCCGGTGACATGAGATCAATGTTGACTAAAATTGACGGCCAACAGTGTGTTAACGTGGTATTCTTTCAATTGCTCGATACATAATGCTATATAGCCAAATATCGCATTTAAGAACTGTGTTTTTAATTAATATGGATAAACATAAAATGCATCGCTTTATTGTTTCGTTCCCCCGATGAAAATCTTGATCTTATTCATTATTTTTGAAAATTATGTAACCGTTTAGTAACATCGTGTCTATGAAGTAAAAAAATGTTTTGTTATAGGTTTTTTTAATGAACTGCATCGTATGCGGAATATTCCGCGCTCGGTGATAACGGACGACCGTCGTGATTTTTCCGCTTACGGATGTAAATGGGTTAGGAACTACGTAACAACTATTTCGTCGTATTATACGAAAAACATGGAATTGAGTATATTATATAAATATTCAGTTATTTACATAGTTACAGATTTTGCTTCATTAATTGCTAATTTAATTGAGAATGGTAAATTATAAATCAAGGATCTATACGTAAGCCAATATTTCAATTTTTACTCTCATATCGCGATTTGTATCTTTTATCATTTTCACTACAAATCGTCGGCTTCAATTTTTACCTTTTGGTATGTACAATGAGGAAAAAGAAAGAATTCATCTTCATCGAGTACGAATGGCACTTGCATCCACATCATATGGATGCCGGATATATCCGGCGCTCGTAACGAAAGGGTTAACATGTGAATCAGTAAGACCCATGAAACAGTACGATTGCGTTGCTAATCCTTATCAAACCCAAAGGGATGCGGCTTTATCGCAGAAAATAGTTCGTCACGAATAAATCGAACAAATCACACTGGGAACCTCGAAAATTACACTCGATCGTTCGCTAACGAGAGAATCCTCATGTACGGCTCTCATCGATTTTAGTCAAATCGAACAGAGCTGTAGCTCTATATATATATACATACCACAAGCGTGATCGTGATTGTAGTCCTAGCTGTCTAACCTGTTGCCAGAGAAATATGTGTAAACCGTCAAAATAAACTAGCAGAAAATAATCCACGCTTCCACAGTCGCAACATTTGACGCCATTACATATTCGTGAACACACGATACTGGAAAGTATCCGTACCTGGATACTAGGATGCCGGTACGTTCGATTACTCATGACCAAACTTTCTTCTCCGAATTTCAAAGTAGAGTTTCTTATTTGAGTAGATTAGAGTGGACTCTCCTCTCCGAACTTTACACGCATTTTCCTCACAACTGGCCGGATGTCCGTGCTCACGATCGTGATTACGTTTGTTGTAGATATACAACGAGAGCCATAGATGAGGCTCCTCTCGTAAGTTTCCGAACCGAAGGTCCACTGATACTTGTCACGTGAGTAGAGCGATATCAGCCACGTGCGTACTTGTACAGCTCTAGCACAAATTATCCACACGCACTTATACAGAGCGTGGATGATCGTGGAGGAAGTAGGAAGGAGCTATAGCGTATGGAGAATACTTTATGATCGCAGAGATGCTCGCGAACCCCCGAGAGAGATCTTCCTCTCGTGTTCTTCTCATTCGTGTATTTTAGCGGACAAACCTACCATTGCACAATTAACTAAGACAAATTGCTAAGAAAGGCGGAGTGAAAGAGAGAGGGAGAGAAAGGAAGCGAGAATGTACATATGCATGAGCACACGTGTGCGAGCATGAGCGAGAGGGAGGAAAGCGTGAATAATAAATAAATAAGAAAAAAAAGAAAAAAAAACTGGAAAAAGATCACGATGTACGATCGAACTGTAATCGAGTAAAGTTGATGTTATTTAAAGTAATAAAAGGAAAATATTATCTACGTTCACGTGCGTCAGTCTCTTCGTATTCTGTGCCGTCGCTTCGACGAATTCCTTACCCGACTCGCATTAATTTGCAGGTCATCTAAACTAATGATGGGGTGCATTGCTCTTGAATGGAAAGTCAACTTTTTCCAGTTGCGGATATTAGAAAGAAAAAGCTTGTAGCTTCCTACGAAATGTTTTAGATCATTCATTTTTGATATACATTTTTTTTTGCCCACAAATTGTATAAACTGTATGTTTCTTTTGCTAAATCTTATCGTTTTTCTTTTTACTGTTCTCCTTGGTTCAAGCTTCCTTTCCATTGTTTAGTCAATTTTATCGTGTTTCAGTTTGTAGTTTAACAAATATGCGAGTACTCTATTTGACCAGGTAACGATCAAAATAACTAAACAACATTTTATGAATTGTGCAACAAATATAATTGAAGTGTGAAATACAATTACGATACTGGAACGTGCTTTAAACTTTCACAATTTATGTTATAAACGTATAATTAGATTAATTTGATATGTTATAAAGGCTCGTGTAATTAGACAATTCACTAATGAATGTTGATATGATTTGTTGCACGTATCATCGAAGCACCACGGTGTAATAATTGGTTCTATCGATTGTTTACGAACCGGTGTACCGCGTTTCTATTATCTATTTGTCTTTCGGTCTAAACTCAAGCTTATTTAGTTTAAAACCTATCGATGGTTTATGTTTGTACGCGGATTGTTCCTATTATCGATTTGTTTGTCTTTTGGTCCAAACCGAAGTTTGTTTAGATTAAAACCTAGCCTGGCCTAAAATGTACTTGACATTCGATACGCAGTCTGTTCAATTCATCTTAAGGTTTAGAAGAAATGTCAATAAAGAATGCGTATCCATATTCTGGGAACAGGCAGCTGATTAACGTGTTCTAAATTAAATTAAGTTCTTGTGCTAAAATTACAGCTCAGAGGAACGTCTTTTGTTTTTCTGCAAAGATAAAGGTAAGTACGTTTGATCAATCACAATTACTATAAACTTATTCTAGAACGATGTTAACACGAACGTATTAATATTTTATATTAGAGGCGTATTATTTCATTTGTAATACAACAATTTGTTTTTAATATCCAATCAACATATGAACTCTGTGTATTTACTTGGTTTAATATTTATTAGCGTTATGTTAATCCTCATAAATACCGGACATTTTAAACGCAATTTTTTTTACATACTGTTTAAATGCGCACAATTGTCAATTTTAGATTCTTTTAGAATTAAATGTGGAAAATTACAACTATCGAACAATCACTATCCTTGCAAGTTACATATCTCCCTTTTTTATGGCATTTAACATTAACTTATCTATAATTTTAGACAACCGATCGTTTATTTATGCAGCTTAGTTATGTTGAAATTGAATCAACTTGTTCCATTCAATTTGAAACGGTCATTTATAATTTACAGGTGGTTCCTGTAAGAGAATTATAGCACCATACTTTATTTTCTACTTAGCATACAATTTTATGAATAAGAGATGAAGTATAAATAGAGGAAAATTTATGAATTTTTTATACCGAAACTACTTGCCACAAACTTTTGGCTTTAACCCATTATTTACCATTTTATCTTTTTTGCCACTGTCGATTTTTATCTATTTCTACCTAAGCAGCGGAACTTTTAATTCTAATCATTATACCTAAAAATTACACTGACCGCTATAAAAGTTACAAACTCAATAAAAATCATTTTTCTCTAAATAGCTTACCGTAGAATATAAATTGATTAGTGCATTATTTAGGTTTGCACTTGGCTTTGGCATATAACAGGTTAACCGCGATTTATGTTTGATTACATTAATATCAAACAAACAAGTCGAGCCTCATATATATCCAAGTAGATCGATAAACTTAAACGCAACCGAATAAATTGCTTCGCGAATAAAACAGCGCATAAATAGATGAAACGCGTAAATAAAACTATTATGTTAAAAGTTGTTTCGATAAACAAAGTACCAGAGGCATAGCCGAAAATTGTCTGAAGCCTGTTAGCCATGCTTCGACAAATCCTCAGGTTTGCTTCGCTGCCCGGGGAAGAAAATCGTTGGACGTGTCGGCTTCATCAAGGGCCAGTGAAGCCCCTTGTTTGACGATTCACCTAAATCGGCCGAGAAGAGAGATGAGGCAGGGATAGATGCCGGTAATTATTTCAAAGCGAGCACAGACCATGATCTGTTAGTTTTATCGCCGATCGGCGATGACGGATTAGATAGGTCAGGTCTTTGTGTCGATATTCGCTAGTCTAGGTACGTTTTCGTTCGACAGACTGCCCCCGATCCTGATAAAGAGCATTCGGATCTTCCGCGTGAACCAATTTCTTTGTGCCGATCCCAATTCCTTCTTTATCCTCTCAACGATCGTTTAGGTGCCCAGGACCCGTGCAACTCGTTATTGATTTATCGCATTTTAAATATTTTTAAATATATGAGCCGTTTATTTTGAAAGTGAACTGAGTCAATATATATTTGATATCGAGGTACTTAGCAGTTTGCGTTTCGTTTGAATTTAAAATGTACGTATAGGATATCAATTTGTTACACCGCTTAAGTGTATCTAAGAGAGTTGAATTTAAAATTTCTAGTAAAATAATAATAATTATTAAGTGGATAATGTGTGTTTTGTTGTCATAAATAGGGTGAAGCCACTTTGAAAATGGGCAACTAGATTTGTTGTAGAGTTTGAAAGAGCCGAAGTTCGTTTAACATAATTTAAAATGCTTCAAATTGAAAAAATCTCAGTCTATTAATTTTATTTATGCGGTAATAAATTCAGAATTTTAAACTCTGCATTCTCATCCTTTGATATCTTGGCGAAAATTATATATAGTTAATTTCTCAAAAAACGCATCCAGCATATTTTTAACCGATTTATCGTTTCTTCGTTAGAATTCTTTATCCCTTTAAAAACTGCGCCCTCCAAGAATCTTGCTGATGTGAAATCTTCTTGTTTCATTCTATTTCGAATAAAGTTATTCTTTTCTTACACTTTTCGATAACTTTATAATAATCTTGAGTACGATAACTAATGCTATTAATTAAAATAATTTAAATCCGCAGAAATTTAAAAATCCGCATTTTTGAACATTATCAATAATGTATGGGACATAGGCCACTTTCAAAGTAACGTTTTTAATTCTTGAAATAATTGCGAAAATTGATTTGTCTAAACTCATCGTATCTTCTGATTATACTTAACCGCAAAATATAATAAAATGGCAATTACATTTTATTCGAACAATCTTTGATCATAATAAAACACATTCACAGATTTAAAGGTAGGTATCCGCACCACTGAAGGTTTACCATATCTTTGTGTAATCCTGTTAATTTATGTATTGCGTTAGACAAATATTAAATATAATGTCATGCAGGAAAAATAGTATTATTTAAAAATGCTAAATGTACGAATAATGAATAATTATTTTCAATGGAAAAAATTCTCTTGCAGAGCAATATTAATTTCACTCGTTATTCTTTTTTTTTTAACTCTCAATCAATATCAATCAGAACTCGAAATAATATTAAATTTTTCTTCCACTTTCAATAATTCAAACCTTAGCTATTAAATTATACGACAAAAATATAAATCGAAGATAGTATTATTTGACTGGTTACTTTTGCGTTACACAACATTTGTAAGAATACCGTTTAGTTTCAATAGATTACTTACACCTGATATTGAAAAAGAAAAAAGAAAAGACAATTGTTTACTTACTTTGTTTAAACCGATGTTATAATGTAACTGAATATATCGTATTGTGTTACATATAGTTAAATGTTCAGTAACATTTTACTTATCGTCTATAGGAACAAATTGTCAGACGACAATTATGTTACGCTATATCCACTTCCTCTGTGCAATCAAATAGAAAATATTTTTGGATCTTGCAATAGGCTAGTAGAATCAACTACTATAATACAAAACTACTAATAGTATGCAAACAGTACAATAGTACAAATTATACAATAATACAATTATACAAATAGTATAACATCAAACTTTCTATACTTCTCAGTAAAGACTGCAGCTTTGAAGCTTCACGTGTATGTGAAATCTCACTGTACATATCGAGATATGTGTAGTGTATGATATACAACACATTTAACAATGCACCATTAGTGCATGCTAAAGTATTTCACAGACACGTTATACTTGAGAACAATTATATATTTTCATTTGTGAGCGACAACAATTGTCAAATTAAAAGATAGCTTTGCTTTCTCAGCCTTTGTACCCTACGAATGTTGCTCCTCCCCAATTTTAGTCTTTTTACAAAATCATCATTATTATTATTATTATTATTCCACTATTTTGATCGGTATAAACTATACAAAATAACGAAAATAAGTTGAAAAGTAGCGCACAGGAAGGTAAAAGTGTGCTATCATGAAAAATATTTTAAATATAATATGGGACAAAAGTTGCATCGAACATTGAACGAAATCCATCTCTCCTTTCATATAATTATAAATTAACAACACAGCTCAATTATATATTTCAACAGCATTGTTTTAACCTACAAAATATACACGATGTCGCATATATCGATGACACCTATCAATCCAAATATAACATCAGCAACACGAAAAACCTTGGGTAATCTCTCTCATTTCAACATTTTCCACATAAGCAATGTCGCACTATTTCCCTCCTGAACTACAAAGCGAAGGTTTAACACTATTCCTACCAGCTATTTTCCCGACAGATTTAAAAGAGCTCGATATATCCTTAAAGAAAAAGAGAATGAAGGAAGAATGTCAATAGATTAATTTATCGATCCGTACGCTGCGAGAAAATCATGAAAAATCTCAGAAGTGACCACGCCTCAAAGTTCTACAATTTTTCAAAGAAATCACTGACCGGTCGTTTGACCGCTCGTGGCAGGAATAGTGTTGAAAGTCCGATTTACACCCGATTCCCCTAGGCGCGATCGATCGCTTACGAATCCTCTAGATCGATGCGCAATATCTGGCATCATCGTGCGCGCTCGCAGTTTCACAATAAGCCGATCGAAATTGCTCGAAGCCGGCATAATCACCTCTTCAGACTTTTAAAGTCGGCGATTCCTCTCCCGAAGGCTCGCCCCTCCCCCTTCCCTTTCCAGGACCCTTCAGCCAGGCGGAATAAGAGCAGTCGACGCATGCTCATCGGCCTGTTATAATTTTGGTTCTATTAGCTCCGTAGTGGGACCATAAGCCCCAAAGGGATTTCGAGAGATCGTAAAGTTAAGCCCAGACCTCACAGAGGTACCACGGTGGGTCCACCTTTCGGTGCGTGTGCGTGGGCCCACGCATACCTGGGCACTTGGTGGCACACACACAAGCTCGCGCGAATACACCACGAGGCCGTGTAAGCCGCCGCGGCCGGTAAAGAGAAAGGGAGGGGGGAAAACTGGCTGAAGAGGGTCCATTCGAGAGTATACTGTCAAGTAGCATCTTGACACGGGGCTCACAATGGCTACTTGTTAGCGGACTGCGCCAACACACAAACGAAAACGACACCCGGGGCCAGATTTTCGCCGTCTGTGCTACCGAATGCACCTGCTCGTGAAAAACCCTTCGTGCTTTATACAGGATGGTTCTGAGGGAAAGGTGGACTGGATTCCCTTGCGTAACGATCTGCTCATAAGTGTTTTTATTGTATTGGGTCGTTCGATAAGTTCACGGAGCTCCGTCTATTCGTCGAGAGTGGAACTGAAACTTCGATCTCGTTTTAATATTCCATGTTTTGTAAGGAACTCGACCAAAGTTTCAATATTTTTTTGATATTTTAAATATAGTTTTGGGTTTGAAAAAGCCGTGTGTGTGCACAGTGGGTGCCGCATTCGCTAACAATGCAACGAAAACACGTTCGAGTACGACTCTGTCAGCAGCGCTTTGAGCGTTTTTTAACGTTTAAAGTGTTTTTAGTTTAAAGTCTTTGGTTGAAAACTTTAGTGTAACCTCTTAAACTTTAGTAAACTAATATACTTTGGTTTGAAGCCTTGGTTTGAAGTCTTTAACTTTTTAAATGGTTTTTAGAAATGTAAATTCGTTTTTTGATTTCCGTTCTGCGAAGTTAGTGAACAGCCTAGTGCTTCTCGAATCCGTCTTCCCTTTTTCATTTCACTGATAAGCAGCAGTTTCACTTTTGCCTGTCGCGTCAGATAAACGAAATATGTCATATAAAGAGATGACGATTGCAATGATTATTGTGCTTCAAGCTCTGTGCATACGAAAATAATGGAGATATAATATATGAGTTTAGAGATAGTCGGCCTCTTGGATTTCCTCCTATGCTGCTCCTATTTGTTTAGTCTAGGATCTACTGTTTGGTTTTTTAACCTTTTGCACTCGCGAGGCGATCCCCGATTACGTTGCAGCGATTTATGTAAATGTCACCACGTTGCTATTACTTTTTATATCATATAATTACGTCGTGATAATAATGAGGACAAACAAGAAAGAACAAGAGAGAAGTCAAATAAGAGAGAACTATTTGAAGCTGATGATATACCAATGCGAAAATTCAAATCTTCTTAATTTCATAAAAGTACATATTTTGATTTATGTAGTCATCCTCTTTTCTTTACCATAACCTTATCTGTCATTGATTGCTTGCTTTATAGCGTTGATTGCGAAAATAATTCACTTCTTTCTTAAAGATATGGCTCAATTCACCACTTTATATTTATGATCTTCAATTCCATTTAACTCTTATATGAATTATTCAATATAATTGATATAATATTTAATTTCAATTAACAATAAATATCTCAATAACGCATTAGTGGCTGGAGACTTCCTCACGCACAATGTCGTTCTATCGACTGAAATTCTTATTGCAATAAAACCAGATAGAGAATTTAGAAATGATTAAGAAGTGTGAGCATTGACTGCTGGTCAATGAACAATATAATTCGCGCAAGTCGTCTTAATACTGTCAGGAGCAATAAGCTTAGGAGTGCCTATCTGTATTCTAAAACCGAGGGGGTATCGAGCATCTGATGTTTTCTCCAAATAGACGAGCAATACGCAGCTTGGTATAATTAAATAAAAAATCTTGTTTCTCATGGTTTCCTTTCCAAATGCACAGCCTCATTGTCAGCGAATCGGCCGTATAATGTGTTTAATACCGTTACAATGCGGCCGATACGCGACGATAATGAAAGCGCATTCAGCCACGAACAACAAAATGAACTGCAGCACACCGTCGGCCCATCCCTTGCATCTGTCCGGCAGCAACAATGGCCCCATGCTGCCGTACCCCAAGGAAAGGTTGCGCAAAAATTAATGAACCCTCCCTGCCGAAAGCATCTCCTTTTTGTGTTAAAAGCGCAGAAGCCATGTTTCTCTCTCACGCCTGACCTTGAAACTCGCTGACAGTTGGGAGGAAAAGTTGAGATAAATTAAGGCCAATCGCAGTGGAAAGAAGACGGATATTGGTAGATAAATCTGGTGGGATGACTCAGACGATTTTGTGTTTCAAGTGAAACATTGCGCGCAACAAAATTCGTAAACCGAATAAGATGGGTTACTCTGTTTGGATGTTACTGCTGTCCTTTGTTTGTATTTTATATTTTGTAATATGGTAGTTTTTATATTGTGACGTTTATTGTTTGGAGGTATGGAGAGCTGAAAAGGATATTGTGTTGATTTCGAAGTAACGAGCGACTACAGGGAAAGTTGGTTGAAAAAAAATAATTTCTGATGGTTCAGGACCTTAGCAGTTGTCACTTGTTATATTTGTCGTTACAAAGTAATGTTCTTTTCGCTATATAGGAAGCGACTTTTGCGTCACACGGTATGTTGAATGAATATAATGAGAAAACGTAAATTTATTTGCAACGGTTTATTCTTCTTGTTCAAATAAATAGAAATGAAATATTTAAAATGTGTGTGTCTCATAAACATACCACACATGATGTATTACCAAAACTTTTCGTGAATTCGTTAAGTAAATTACCATTTTCGAAACATATCTCCACAATCATGTACTAATCGACGGAAGTTCATCGAAATTAAACAGCACCCTATGAAACCTGATTTGTCATTAAAATTACTCCCCTGCCAACGAAACTAATAAGAAACTTCTAAACATAGCTCTGCAAATCTATCTATACTAAGTGGTATACATAGATCAAAATTATATCACAATTTCAAGCCTGACTTCTTCCTAAAACCATTATCACAAGCCCGTTAACTCTATTAGCAACTAGTGATTATATCAACACAAATGCATAATTCACAAGATGCGCCCGACACTATCGAGTAGTACCTTTCCAATCTCGATTTATTGCAAGAACGGCTACCACGCGACCCTTAAGCCAATTAACAATTTCCGAACATAACTGTGCGAATACGATACCGAATGATATACGTTGATTAGAATTAAATTGTACCGCGCGAGGACTGATTTATTACCAGAATGACTTCCGTGCCTCCGTTAACTCTATTAACCACTTGCGAGTGCACCAACACGAATATGCATGCCGACGTACACAGAATGATGTACGCCGATCAGGATCAAATACTCGCAGAACGGTCGACGATGTCAGGCGACACACTGCATCGAATCCGCAAGGAGGTCGAAAAGATTTCGACGAGCCTCTATAATCATACGAGAGGATCTCGATGATTTCGACGGCCCTCCGTATAAACACATTAAAGCGTCATTTGCAGGCAATCGACGTAAATTACAAGCCGAAGGAGGTAACGCCGTTCTGGTGTGCTTAGACGAGTACGGCTGGAAGAATGATTTCAAAGAGGGGGAATATTTATGGGCAGACCGGCTGAAATTAATTTATGCAGCCGCATAGGCTGCCACGTAATTTATTCGCGGTGCTCGCGACGATCAGTCACTCTCTTCACTGGCTCTTGTGTGTAAGGAAATCCTTGCCCATTAGAAATGAGCACGAAGAGCCACCACGTATACACCGAGGCACCATCCCTCTTCCACCTCGCTTTCCAGTACTTGATCGAACTCTCTGCTCCGGGAATAAGAAGCGCTCCTAGAGCCTCGTTAATTAGAATATCTCGATCGTGCGTAGAGTGAAGTATTGAGAAAAGTGCTGGACGTTGCCTCGCACATGTGATACTTTGATCGAAGGAACTTTAGAGGTACTTCTCGTATTTAGAGAGGGAACCTTCACCTTTTTGAAAAATTGTTCTACTTTTTGAGATTTCTCATGATTCTGCCGCAAAGCGTGAATCGTTATATCAATCTATCGATCTTTCTTCTCGGTACTCTTTCTCTCATTTGAAGCATCGCATAGAACTTGAAAAAAAATAGGGCAATGATAAATTTTAAGAAATCAATATAATGACCTAAGTACTGCATGAAAATTATGGAATATCTCAGAAAATGCATGAGCACCAAGCGTATGATTTTATAAGGAAGTTACTGAGCAGTCATTTTAACTGGTTTGGTAGTTCTAGTGTTAAGGATATTGTGGTATACATAAATATCACCAGAAAACTGGTAGGTTTAATGTTAAGCAGAGTCATAAGTCAGTATATGCGATAAACGTAATCATAATTATAGCTGTAAACATCCAGTCGGTTGCCAGTATAAAATAATTGAGTAATAGAAATAAAAATGTAGGAAATAATTCATTATACCGTATTTGTATCGTGTCATGCAGTTTGTGCTTTTAAGCTTACGACAGAAGAGTTTCTGTAACGGGATATGAATCTGGCATAAAAATATTTATACCTATGTTTGCCACTATACCACAGTAGTTGTGGAATAACTAGTTTCATTAATCGAATATACGCAGCTGCATAATTTTTCCAAGCTTACACCTATTTCGCTTGTAACTGACTAAGTGTGTATAGGTATAATTATAATTACGCATACTATATACGCTTATTGTAATATACGTATTAGATTATTAGAGTAACAAACGTAAGTATATTTAATCACTCACATACCATGATCGAACCTAGGAATATGACAAATTATAAATCTCAGAAATTTGTATAAATAAGTTGAGTCAGAACTCTCATTCTCGTTACTTTGTCATTTCAGTTTTTAACAGCTAATGAGAATGTACATGGAATCGTGTTAAACGCGATGACAAAAAATCTGCGAATTATAATTCATTAAATAACTATCAAATATACCGTATCAAATAAGTTAAACATCCAATATCAGGAATTTAACATGTTAAGGTATTACCTTCCAATAATTATGCACCGTAACTTAATTAATATTAAATCTACTAGCTAATTTCTAGGTATATTTATTTACGCCACGTGTATCTTTAAAGAAAAAGGGTTAAAGGAAAGATGTCGATTGATCGATAGAATGATTCACATTCTATGGTAAGATCATGAAAAATCTAAAAAAATGCCCTTTTACGAGATACAGCAATTTTTTAAGGAATGACTGAGCGAAATATCCACCAATTACACACAACCTTAACACGTTTCGTGCCACGCTTACCGTTTATTTCTCAGGCTACATATTTATTAAACGTACTGAAAACCATATATTTTATGAAGAATTTAATTATAAAATATTGAATTAACATAAAAGATGCAGTATAGAACAAAATATATAAATTTGTTTAATCGTTGTATATATATACAATAATTAATAATCACGTGCAATATTTTAAACTTCTTTCCAACAAGTACAAATAGAAAACAAAAAATATTATCTACGTATATTCACCTACTCCCTCTTTTGTCAAATATTTCATTTCCCTCGTTTTTCACTTAACATATTCGAATACAGCAGATTCTTTTTTCTAATCGAAAAGTTTCGCACCGATCGACTTTCATAATCGACCCGATTACAGCGCGACGTGTACCATGAAAACGCTACACGATGTAATAACTACTCTAAATAAGCTAATTACATATGTATCGATAAAGTAATGAAATATCGCACGATAGTATCCCGGTCCACGATCAAAGCAGCATCAAGCAGCCCGTACGACAAGTTGGGCTAAAACGGCTTGGAACGGGTCAAGGAACCGATACCAGAAATCCCGCATTTCAAAGGATCAACACCATCAACCATGCACAGTACATCGATGATCACCTATCGAGTGTACATAAGTGAACGGGTAAAAGTGCCGATACCCCAGGAAACGAGGCTGACGGAGACAAGCGATCGGCCAAAAGTGTCACCTTCGCCCGTGAGTATTCGGGGCGCACATTTGTCACGTGCGGGGATCGAGGCGCGGGAAAGGGGCCTGGCGGGGGAGGGGAGGGGGAGGGGGGGATAGGGAGAGAAAGGAAGAAGGAACGAAGTTTCGCCGTGAAAAAGTGGATAAGAACCGGAGGATCTCTCTCCAGGATCTCCGGTGCACCCGCGTTATGATTTGTGGGGGCCCAGATCCTGATCCTGTCTGCCTGAAAGAGGCACCCACGCTTTCCAGGAACCGCTGCCTCTTGGTGGACCGGCCTGGTGCTCGAGGAAGAGGCCCGCAGGAGGAGGAAGAGGCTCGCAGGGGAAGGAAGGGGATCGTAGGAGGAGAGAGGCGGCCAGAGAGGGAGCGAGAGGAGGCAGAGAGCCGGGTGGGGAACGCTTCGAGATCAGCCGACCCGATTACACCGAGGGTGTAATGGACGGACTAATTTGTGAAATTTAAATTCCGTCCCCGACGTTTTGCCGCGAGGTAAGTCGCTGCCCGGTGGACCTCGGCCCCTCGAGGTCGAGATAAATCGCCCCTTCCCTCCACCCCCCTCCCTCCTCCCTCCTCTTGGACTTCATAGAAACTTCGGGGACAATCCGGCGGATCTTTCTGGAAAATAGCGTAGGTGGGCAGGTTTCGTTACGAGCTTGCTTCCACGGGAATACGCGCTTCCACCTTGAGCGTACGCGCTTCGATTCTCAGCATTTTCGTGGGAGCGCGCTCGTGCCGCTGTGTGATCGCAGGTTTTTCAAATCGAACTCACGTTTTTACTAAGCAAATTCCCCCTTTTGGAAATCGAGTACTTTTAGATATGCTTTGTATTTAATAAACATCGAATAATGTTGATTGCATATTATGGAATAAAAGATTTTACTATAATTCATACGATTATATAGTTAGATATGGAGATGAAGGTATGTATGAAAACTGTGTGCAGATAATGTAGTAATTCAATAATAATAGTAATTCTAGGAAAATCATTTCTAGAATAGGTTATATGTACAACCTATAGATGACTAAATGACTACTTCTAAACTAGGTTATATGTACATAGTCTATAAATGATTTTCCTAGAATTATTTTTATTATCGAATTACTATATTATCTGCACACAGTTTTCATACGTGCATTGATTTTCAAATGTAATTATGTAATTGTATGAATCACAATCAAAGTTTTGATTTTCTACTGTGTAATTAACATTATTCGATGCTTTTTAAATATAATATACATGTAAAAGTATTTGATTTGCAAAAGGGTGAATTTAATTTGAAAAGCCTGTATCTCATGAGCGATAAGTGCAGTGTGATTTTTGACGCGAGATAGAGATAGTTGATTTACGAGATTTACGTTGGAAAGGAAGGATATACTTCTGTTTTGTATAAGATTTTGAGTCGTAGAGAGAATTAACCGTGAATGATTTTTATTCGTGTTTGATTTTTAACTCGATACTACTATATATTTGCGAATTAACACTATTTTTACCTACACGATTTCGTGATCGAAGTAGTAGACATTGAACAATTTTTAGTTTCGCCATTTTAATACGGAGTATTACTTATAAAAGTTAAAAGGTACAGATAAGAATATACTTTCTTTTTTCTACACGAACCTCGGTAATTGAGAAAATAGGCTTCAAAAGATCTTCATTTATTAACTTCGTACCGTTTTTAGCATGTACTTCACATACCTTATACAAGGAACTGTTTTTATAATCCGTAAATTATTATTTCAAAGAAACAAATCGATTACAAATAAACCTATAAAGTCGGCATACCATCATTTTTTCTCAGAAAAAACCCGCAAGCATGTGATCCAACGCAATCTCGTACTCCTACCTGTTACAAGCTCGAGATTACTTATATCATTATACACGTACAAATAAACCATAAAAGACAGCTAAGATCGAACAAAACCCACCACTTCAAATCATCAAAACATCAAAATCTTCACTCTCCATTACACCACCTATCCCTGATACAGATACACTCTCATACTAGACTACTTAACCAACGCGACACTTAGAACCGATACCCAACGCCTCATTCGAACACCCACGTGACACTATCCCGTGCGAGCCTCGTGCTTCATCGTCAATTTCGCCGTACAATCATCAACGATCCGAATCAATGGAAAAAGCTCGGGGACGGAGATGTCCCAAAAGGAGACCAAAGTAAGGGGTACGCGCAGAGGAAAAGGAGGTTCGGGGCGGAGGACAGAATGAAAGGAGGTAGCAGTGCGAGGAAGACATCTACGGAGTGGCGGATTAGAGGCGGCTTTCCGCTATATAGCGAGCGGGTCTATTGTCGAGACGTATAATACGGTTATGATTTAGTTTGGGACGTGAGGATGCGAGCGAACGAATGAGCGAGCGGACCGAGGGGGCTCTGCGTAGCTTGTGGATAGGGGAACGAAGGGGGGTGGAAGAGGGGCGGTGTCGGGTTACAGCGGGGCCAGGGCCCCGCCTGGGCATCCACACGTCCTCGTATTCGCGGACCCACACGCGGTCGGGCCCTTTAAGCGGGTGCGTACACTGCCATTCAAAAGTTTGGGATCGCCGGTACGACGAGAAGAAAAGTGACGAGCTGGCGGAAAGGCCACTTATGGTAATCACGGTTGCCAATGAAATCATTGGTTGAATCGCGAAAGATGTATATGAGTTGTTTGTTTTGAAGGTGGTACTTAACGTGTACAGGATTTTTATCTAAAAGTGGTACTTAACGTATACAAGATCAAGTTAGTTGTCATAAACAACATTTTGCGATTAAGGAGAGTAATTAAGGAAGATAGTTTTGGATGCATATATTTTCGCGGTTACTTCAATAATTAGAAACATTACTTTAATAGTGGCCAATCCGTTAGTAATTATATTCGAAAGTGCGGATTTTAAAATGTCCAAAGGCAGTGTCGTAGATTATTGTAGTTAATTAGTATTAATTAATATACTGTTTTTCTCTCAGGATTATTATAATGTTATGAAAACATGCCGGAAAGATGATAACTTTGTTTTAAATTAAATAAAAGAAGAGCATTTTATGTAAACAAGATTTTTGGAGGAGGCAGTTTTTAAAAGAGTAAAGAATTCTAACGCAGAGAGAATAAATTGGTTGAAAATATTCTCCATGTGCTTTTTGAGAAATGAACCATATCAAGTTTTCTACGAGATATCAAGTGATGAGAAAGCAAAGTTTGAAATCTTGTATTTATTACCGTGTCGGGGTAGACCACGAAAATTTGAAAATATTATATTGACATCACTTTATAAAAATATAAGTCTTTATAAATTTTAAATATAACAGCAGCGAAATATAAGGACATGATGGACTTATTACGATATATACCCCCGAAGCACCAAGACTTCTTCAAATTCCTCCCGCGTACAAAAAATATAGGTGAGCAAAAATTGTTATGTAATTTATATAGATAGAATTCTTGAATTGCATAAAATGTATTTTTGAAGTGTAGTAAAGCAATATAAAAAAAAATTGAGTATCATTTTTTTTCAATTGACAGCATTTCGAATTAAGTCGAATGAACTTGGGCTCTTTCAAATGTTATAAAAAAATTACACACACTTAAGCTCTACAACACATTAACATCCTATACGTATACTTTTAATTTTATTGAAACTTCGTAAAGAATTTTTTTCGATAATATTTCTTTATGTTTATGTTATGTAAGAGAACAATTCAGTTTTAACTTGGTTGCCAATACAATAAGTTCGAATGTCTGTCATGACTGTTCTCCGATTAAATCAATAAACGAATGTGCCTACAAGAACAAATTGAAGAGTTTGCGATCTAAATTAATTGAATATTTTATATTTGTCAAAAATAACTATCAAAGAATTAATTATAAATCTTGAGAATATGTACAAATAGATATCGATTTCTAATCAACTACAAATATTTTACATATTACTATCCCTTATGTATCAGACAGCGAAATGTTTAAATTGTCATAGTATATATTTACAAGAAAATATATCAGAATATACATGACTACAGTTATGGCTAAATTTGTTCTATATATGAATTTGATATCTCGTCCAATTTTGTTATAATCGATGAGGGGCATAAATGAGGCTCCATTTGTAGGGTTTCTTATACACAGTGAACTAGATATTTTATCGATAATCATATCCGGTGACCAACTGTGTTTTGGTTTTTCAAGGTACTTGCAATGCTATTATTTATACTTGTAATATATATTGCAGTTGACGTTGATTATCGTATAAAATACTTAATTCGGATAAATGTTCAAAAATTACATGTGTTTTCGAAATACATATGAATGTTTAAGTACATACTAAAACAGTTTTAGAGTATAATACTTTGAAATTGAAAAAATACTGCTTAGTACAATTGCATCTAAATAACTAGTAACAAGAAATTTCAAATAAATGGTTAAACAATATTATTGTTGCTTCTATGATGATATCTGGTTTCAACGGCATATTTGTAACATACCATTAGTCTTCGAAATTTACTAAGTTTGATTAAATATCATTCGTTAATTAACTATTTTTCTTACAAATCTTCTGCTTATAGATTGGTTCATTATATCTAGCTCAAATACGTGTAAATCACTTGTGCCGAGTCTTTCTTAAACATCATATATAAAATATGAGATATTTCCTCATGCGTCGACAGTGTGTTACGAAGCAAACGAAATGAAGACTTGTAATTTGTATACAAATGACTCATAATTATGATTGTGTATTCCTCGAGAATATTGATCATTTTCTTCACTGTATTTAATCCTTTCCAGCCCAACGATGCCATTTGGCATCATCCATGTAATCTGCTTCCACTAATCAAGTACTCCTCAGCGGTTTTTTCGAAATTTAATTTTGTTACTAGAAAATAATAATTCCGGCTGGAAAGGGATAAACAAGTAATATGACTGAATTGCTTATTGTCTGATCCTTTTTTGATGCCAAAACTTTTCCCTTATTGATGTAATAATATTGTCCCGTAATTGGATGATAAACTACAGAATACTTTGTATAGAATATGTGATACGTAAAGATGGCAGCCAGTGGTTTCAATATTAGTCATTTCTTCATAATATTTCAAGCTAAATTCATAGTCAAGATTATGGGGAAATATAAGACAACACGAATTTCACCTTTCGAGTGGCGGGTTATACATAAAATAAATGATTCTTGAATGAAGAATATGAAAATGTGCAAAATAAAATGGTTAATCTATATTTTGTTCGTATTATAGGTTAGAAGTATACTCTTCTTAATTGTAACGTTTCTTCTCAATCGAATTAAAACAGACTCTTTGCAATATAGCTATCCAATTGATAGTACGAATAAAAGAAACGTGTAATATTCTAATCAATAAGAACGTAATACGAAAGAAGACATAGGGTAATAATTGTGATCTTGTGACGTATCTAAAACTCCGTGTGTGTACGCGTTAATAAATACTCGGAATGTACAAATATACATTCATTTAATTTCACAAAAAAACGCGGTGTTTTTTTTCTCGTCAAATGCGCGACACCAAACTTTTGAATGGCAGTGTAAGTACGAACACGGAGGGCCAAGATCGCGCGTGTTCCTCTATGCGTCTCCCTTTCGTTTCTTCTTTTCTCTATCTCTCTCTGTCCCTCCCTCGCTTCCTACGGAGAACACCCCGTTTTTGCTACCTGTGATTGCGCCTCTCCTCGTCTCCCTTTTTCTCTTGGGTCTTACCCGCAATGTACCTGATCCATACGTGGTGATATGGCGCGATCGAATCTTCGAGATATTTTCCGGCAAAGGACGAGCCGTGTTGCCGTGTAAACTTGTGTAAAACTATTAATAACTGACATTCTCGAGTAATTGAATGTCAGAACTATAAAAGTGGGTCCGTAATCATTTGAATGATGTCAGTGAAATTATTGAAATTAATAGGCCTGTATTTTTTCTTATAAAACTCTGCGAATCTGTGGCGCTGCATTTTCGGGGAACTTGCCGAATTTTATTTTGGCGTGCAGTAATAATGTTTAAACCCACTAAAAATTACAAAATTACAAATTACAGAATTACAAAGCTATGTATTCGCAAAATACGTATCATTTTTGTGCCATGTGCATATATTTAATCTGGTTACTTTTCCCTTTTAATCCGCTCTTTTCGAAGGCGGAGATAGTAGACCTAGATGGAAACTAAATTGCCTCGTAACACAATAATTATCTGGTACACTAGTTGCATCGCATGCACTAATTTGCAGCTAACCTTCCATCGTTTATTAATACGCTAATATAAAAAAAATTGAGCCTCTTTAGTAGTTCCCGAATTATTAAAAGTCGAATTCCTTAAGGAGAAACATTGTAAGAGTACGTTATACTATCCTTCTTCGATCTTTTTTTACGATTATGTCTATAGCTTTATTTTAATTTTCAATCAACTAGTTAAAATACTTTTTTAGAAGAATAGGTTTTTAATTATAAGTTTTGAACACATATTCTTTACCGAAACCCTTGACCAATCACTAATTCCTCATGCCTTAAGAACCTTCCTTATCTGGTGTGCACGTATTTTTACCAAGGCGAAAATACGTTAGCTCACCTATCCGTAGCGCGATTGGCCGCTGATAAAAGTGGCAAATAATTTTTCCGATGAGGAATAAGGCTTTCGCCGCGCCGCCCTCGCGCACGTTCCGCGAACTCGCGAATTATGAATATGATTATCTCGGACGGGCTCTTGACGGGAAGCCAGACCTGTCCCGGAGGTGTCACCTTACATCCTCCCCCACCTCCGCGACGTCTACGCTCCTGGCCCCCTCGTGCTGCTCCCCGAGCCTGACTTGCCGCCTGACGTCTCCTCTCGTAACCGAATCTCGAGAATAATTGGACCTCGGCTTGCCTCCGTTTTCCCCCCGTGTCCTAATCTCGAGGATGAGTACGGCGGTACTGTCTAAACATCGACTTCTAATACAAATTACGAATTTTATTGCTCCTATCGAGCAGGTCATTCTCACACTTAATAATCCTAAATGCTCCATCTAGTTTCTTGGAGTTAGAATTATCGTCGACAGAACGACATTGTGCGCGAGAAAGTTAATCATTTTTGGCTACTAGTGGGTAGCTTGAAATAATTACGGTTTAATAAATTTAAGAATTAAATCAAAGTAGAAATCAGTAATATGAAGTGGTGAATTAAACAATATATATGGAAAAAAGCGGTCGAAAATAATGGACACTGGGGTTATTGAACTCGACTTCTAATGTTAATACATCTTCGTTGTGCATGGTCAGATAAGA
Source organism: Ampulex compressa (assembly GCA_038496175.1). Taxonomy (NCBI): domain Eukaryota; kingdom Metazoa; phylum Arthropoda; class Insecta; order Hymenoptera; family Ampulicidae; genus Ampulex; species Ampulex compressa. The sequence goes on from JBCFXI010001154.1 coordinate 65,960, forward strand.
TTTGCGCGGGCCAAGCAGGTTCTGGACTTTTTTGTTTCTATTCCATTTCCACTCTGTCGCGGGAATGAGTAGGAAGTGGTGCTACTATGGTGTGGTAGATGAAGGATCGGACTTCCACGCGACAGAACTGTATGCGAATCCCGTCGATCATCTGCGGTTTTTCTATGTGATATGTGTACTGTAGCTCAGTTGGTCCGGAATCCACCATAAACAGTAGGTCCTAGAATAAATGATTTTAGCATGAATGAGCTTAAAAAATCAAATAAAATGAATAAAAAGAAAATTATACGATTGTGTATAATATACTTTGAGGCAATGTACGACAGAATTCCAGGGCACAAACTTGATATTCCTAGCGTGATGTACATGTTGAAATGTATATCAAAGTTTATTCTCATTGCTCGGTCACTTTTAGATCAGATTTTAATAAAAAGTTCTAATAAATGGACTCCGACGAAACATCATTTAAGTAATTTCTGTTCTCACGTAACATCTCTATCATTTGAATCGAAATTGATCAAGAAATAAATTGCATTCATAGAATTTTATATATTTTATCTTGGATCTTGCGTTTTGTCAATCATCCCACTTTACTTCTATTCAATTTTTCGATTATTCCTCATAACCTCCTCTTGAAGTAAGATATTCAATTGAATACATGTCCCAAAACATTTCGTTCTAAACATGCTTATCTTCTGCTACGAAGGAATAGATTAGAAAAAACAATAAGTCCAGTACGATTCTCCAATATAGATTTTCAGCTCCATGGAAATCCATATACATTCTGTTTTAAACGCGATAGTCTTCTACTACGATAAGAAACTATGGGCCCAATACGTTTACACACCTGCTTCGAGTAAGTTTCAATCTAAGAAGGGCGCGTGGTATAGCAGCGTGCGTGACCTAACGGAGATTTTCTCACAAACTCGCGTGGCAGTCAACGTGTCAAAAAAAAAAGATGAATAGGAAAGTACGGTCTAAGCGTCGATTCTTAATGTTAGTATAATACGTACGTCTATGTCGAATATGGTTAGATATCATATTGCTTGATATAGATGTTTCGCGATGATCGTGTACTGGAGTTACCATTACGGATTCTATACAGATTTACTATTCCTTTTCCGAGTTTTTTGCGGTTTGACATGTCAAAAATGAATATGAAGATACAGTGTAAATATAGACTTTTAGCGTCAATACATCTTCATCGAGTTCGGTCCTATATCCTATTCCTTGCTATACACACTTTGCCATGATCGTACAAGTGGACCATATGCATTATCGCGTAGTCCTTTTATACCCTTTCGGATCCCTCCTTAGTGATCAATCTTAGTAATGATTCAAGATCAATCGCATCAACGTCTCAAAGTTTATCTTTCCACAAATGTCTAATCATCTATGCACTACGCTAGCCTAAAAACAAAGCATCAACGATGATTCGAAACTAATTATATTACCTTAGCTCTACATTCACGTACATTATCTTCTACTCTCTTTATCCCCTCCCCCATTCCGTTTACTTTTATCCCATACTGTTTTCAAGGCGTACGTAGTACCTGGAAAATCACGTTCTTCAAAAAAATCCATCCATCCATCCACTTCCACGCGACAGAAGCGAGGCTTCGAAAATCCACGCCTGTGGGATAGCGAAACCAGTCGTGTTGGCATAGGAGCTCGAAAAAGGGTTGGGTTGGCAGAAGGGAGGCAGGGCTTGAGGGTGAGGGGCGGGGGATGCAGATGGGCCGTCAGCCTCTTTTCCGCAGGGGCCCGCAATAAATTTAACGGGGCAACGAGAGGGGCAGGGCCGGTTTGCAGGCGGCGATAAGGATCGAACGGCCGTCGGAGAAGTGCTAAGTAACTACCGATCGTATCGAAGATAGAACCTTCGGCTGCGGACCCCTCTCGTACGTGACTGTGTATATCACGAGGAATTTCCTCGCGCCCTGGATGTCACCTAAAACTGTCACCGATATAGAACTTGGACCGTGGCACAATGCACTCGCGGACGGGCCAAACAGCCGGCGGTGTTTGACGTTTATGAATCGGATCACCCGTCCCTCTTTTTGGTGTATACAGATCCGTGAGGAAGATAGGGAGGTAAGTACCCTCTTATGCACACCAGCGGGCGATCCTCGCTTCGGAATGATTCGATATGTCAATCGGGGAATAAATGATTTGCCCGATGAAAGGAAGTCCTTCGTGGAAAAAAGGAATTTCCTGATATACATCCAATGTTAGATCTAAATTGGCGTGCGATATTAAATGTACGCAATTAAATAAGCGGATAAGCGATGGCAGAGTATTTAGAATAGAAGTTGATGTAAATGATTTTTAAGGTTACGTTTCGATATTTGCAGGTGATCCTTCTTTGAGGATAATTCGATATGTCATTCGAGGAATAGATAATTTACCCGATGAAAGGAAGTCCTTCGTGGAAAGAAAGAATTTCCTGATATACATCCAATGTTAGATCTAAATTGGTGTGCGATATTAAATGTACGCAATTAAATAAGCGAATAAATGATACCAGAGTTTTTAGAATAAAAGTTGATGTAATTGATTTTTAAGGTTATGTTTCGATATTTTCAGAATGGCAATAACCTTCCTTATTGTGTAACATGGATTACAGTTTTGAATAACTATATTACTTTTATAACAAATTGTTTTCGATGTTTGAGATACGCTCTTTCCTTTTTGTTAATAAATCATATAAATGTATGAAAGTAGAACCCCTATTTATACGTATTCAATAATATAAATTAAGTTCTAAAAATAAAATCATGTAAATAAACGTGAAATTGAATTATTTCTTTTTAAACGATACGTTTTAAGCGAGATATATTTATATACTGTAGGTTGACAATGCTGTTTATTATTGCATAACAAAAAACAACTATATAAACCATAAATGTGGTGTTACGTATTGAGCTACACCGTAGAAACGAAATTAATTGAATAATAAACAAAGGAGGCACATAGTATAGGCGTTATGATTATGACGAAGGATACGTTTATTATGTCACGATTTCTATCATTCCATTCATACTATCCGGGAAAAAGACTGAATATAAGATGTGCAAAAGGATGTAATTCAGAAAAAGTTTCATTACGTGGTTAGTTTAACAAAGTAGGTTCATTAATAATACGCAAAGAACACAATGAGCTATATTCAGATCGCTTGTTTCCATAAATACAATTTGTTTCTGCTTGTTTCCAATATATACACTTAATTATTTAAATACCACAATGAAATGATCGAGAACATATCAAAATACTGCATAAAGTAATTCAGAAATTTATTTAAGAAGCTCGAGACGCGTTGTCTCGGAGTAATTATTTGATTCTGATATACTTATCAGCCTTTATCGCACTCTAAATTGAAGCTAACTTACGAAAAGTAAGCAATTATAATTTTAATAACCTTAACAAATCCGAACTCTCGATCATCGATATTTACTCCCACAATCTTTCGATATAATGTTACAAATTACGCCGACCAAACTAAATTTTAGTAACAGACACATCGAGACCAATATTACAGAGCTATCTGTAGAGATCTTGCTCACGTAATTACAAAAAAAAAAAACCATCAGATTTTTGTTCCTCACCCTGTACAACAATATTTCGTAGCTGAGGGTTAGCATTCGCGATTGTAATAAATGTCCGTATCTAGGTTTAAATAACAGACGACGAATAAAGCGCCTCCGTCCGATTCCGTTTAACTTCCCCTCGTCTCATAGAAATCGCTTTGTGGAAGATCCGAGCCACGAAACATATGTCGTAGATCTCGTTCCCCTCAATGACACGGTAGAATTTGGGCGCCACGATTGGACGGTACACCGTCCAATCAGACACGTTACAGCAAGGGGATACGACCATGGGGGTTGACATACCAGCTAGTTTCATGGGGTGAAGTTTACAGGATTATGTCACGGCGAAGTGAACGTAACGTCCTTAACGATAACTTACTTCATTCCCCAGGGGTGGCATCGCGCATAATAGATAATTCGGTTTATCCCTTACACCAGCGCGATTAATTCTAAGGTAATTAAGCGTCCTGCTGAAAAGCGAGCCCCCCTTCGTACTGTGAAAGATTAAAATACGCGGTATGACTAAGTACATTAATATAGGTTGTACGCGGTATGACTAAGTACATTAATATAGGTTGGAAGATTAAAGAATGGGAGTATGTAAACGCGTGAAGGTTGTAAGGAATAAATGGAAAGTTGAATAGAAGTAAAGTAGGATGATTGACAAAACGCAAGATCGAAGATAGAAAGTATGAAATTCTATGAATACCACTGATTTCCTAATCAATTTCAATTCAAGTTATAGAGATGTTACGCGAGAACAGAAATTAAATAATGTTTTTTCGGAGTCAATTTATTAGAACTTTGATACACATTTCAACATATACATCACTCTAGGAATATCAAGTTTGTGCCCTGAAATTCTGTCATACCTTGTCTCAAAGTATATTCGACACTATTGTATTTTTCTTTTTTTTTTAAATTCATTTTCTGGAGTGACTGCTTGTGTTACTTAATCTAAAATCTATTGTTTAAGGTAAATTGCAAAAAACCAGAGCTACAATATACATATCACATGGAAAAACCAGAGGTGATGAACGTGATTCGAACCCAGGACACCCGCGTGGAATCCCGAGTTTTTATCCACTACACCACCGTAGTCCTACCCTACAATTATATCATTGATTATTAAAGTATATGTGTTAATATTAACTTGCTATTTGTCTTTTCAAAGTTTTCACATGAAAATGCATGCAAACCATGTAATTCATTAATTTATAACTTCATTCTAATATAACTTGCATAGTCGAAAGCGCTAGCAGGTACAATGCTACATTACTTACGCGCAGTCCATCTGAAACATTGCCGTACGAAGATGTACCTCTGTCACATGTACCGCTAATAGTCAAGAGCTTAAATATATGCTCAGTATTTGCAATGACACATCAGTATACCATATACATGTATCGTATTCTTACTGACCAGTAAACAAAACATTCTCGAGAAAATTCGATTTGATACTCGCACTTAATAATCTACTCACCGTACTCACCGTTTATCTTACAAAATACTTACAACTTATCAACAACAACACAACTCAAATATACACATAAGTGCGGGAAAATGACCATATCGTTCATACGAATAAATCTACACGTCGAACCATTCGCAATATTTGGTACGCGAACCGGCCGGATCAGGATCCTCGATGCGATCGGACGAGGGAAGTTTTCCAGTTCGAAATTACGAGGCCGCTTACGATTGCGAGAAGGCGCGTGCACGTGTACTTTGTTCGCAGGGCCTGACCTACCCCAGTGAGAATCGTGTTTCAATACAGAAACCGAAAACCGTATCATTACGCTGAAGCTCCGTTTCGTCGCTCACGAAACGTACGTGTAATACACGTGCGTCACACGCGAACAAAGCGGTTTTATAGTACTCGCTTGTTTGCAGGTGCGTATCAATGCGCGAGCAGTCGCCGGGCGCCGTATCGCGTGCGTGGTCAAACCGCTGAAATTATACTCCCCGCGGTTCTTGACAACATCGCCTTCAATCCCCCTTCCCCGCCTTCTTCTCCTGCGATTTTTCTCACCTATTTATGCACCCGTCCAAATGGCAATCACGGCGATAGAATTGGAAGAAACTGAACCCCCCCCCCCCACTTCTCTTGATTTAGATGAAACTCGACAAATGAGCGGTTTATTTTGCAAGTGGCCTAAGTTCATTTATATTCAAATCGAGATATTTAAGAGTTTGCGTTTCGATGAAATTAAAAATGTACGTGTAAAATATCAATGTGTTACACCGATTAAGCGTATCTGAGAGAGTTAAATTTAAGATTCTTATTAAAATAATAGCAATTATTAAGTGAATAATACGTGTTTTCTTGCCACAAATGGAGTTAAGCTACTTTCAA
>JBCFXI010001155.1:0-71677 GCA_038496175.1 Ampulex compressa
TATAACTTTAAACGATAATCGCACGCTTTAAGAAACTTGTTTGGAAAATCGTATTGGAAAAAGTATTGCGCGACTAAAGTTTTTTCGCACGAAAGCGCAATCCGCGGAATGCATTGAAAAGCATTGTATAACCAAGTTTCTGATACGTTCAGCCTCGGTGGAATGCAAGACCTTATGGTATTATCAGACACGTACCGGTACTTAGGATGTTAAGAGGAGAATTATGTTCGCTGATTAATATGATGCATTTACATCGGAATTAAAGTAAAATTTACTCCGCGTTTATGATAGTGGATAATTGATAACCTTAGCCGCCTCCAGGATATAATTATTCTAACCATATTTCTGTTCCTCTAATGTTCATTTTTTTTTGCTGTGTCTTGTGTATTTAATATAAATAAATATCTCAGACGCAAAGACTGAGTTATTGGATAAACGATCGAGGCCTGCAACTGTACGCATTGGGAACGTGGTCATCACGAACCATAGTCGGTATTAATTAAATAAACACCGTGTTTTCTACTTTCTATGTTCGCTGAAACGTTCATTCGAGATTAAGCCGTCTAGCCTACGCATAAGATATATGAGATTAACTGAAATAAGCAGCATCTCAAGCGAATACCCACGAAACCAAGATGAATTAACTCTCAGGCGAACACAGCCTGGATTTTCTTGTAATCACAGGCCGTGCAGCGTACAATAATCGGATTTAGCATCGTAAATAAATTTTTCTCGCCATCTTCCGGGCTTTTCCGTCGATGCTTGCACTCCGAAATCCGTAATTTTCACAATTCCTACTCTTTAGGATATTCCTGTTGATCTTTACCGCTGCTAAATTGAGAAGAACATCATATCTTCTGCTCTAATCCAATTCATATCTGCGCGACATAGCTATTGGCCGATTGGTTTTGCAATAAATTCTTAAAAACGATTTGCATTGTTTGCCGTTTTTTACAGCGTTTGCCTGTAATACATTATCTCATCGATTCGACAGGATGATTCATTATTCTAGATGTTCCCGGCAAGTAAAATCGAATTATTAAAATCGCATTGCCAATGTAAAAGGCACTTGCAATCTCAACGCTGCAGGTAAACTCAGCCATGCGATTGTATATCTGAGATTACAGCAATTAACAACTCGATTCCAGTCTAAGCTATTTTTCTATTTCCAAGTGATAACCTTCTATAGCTTTTAATAAACCTTGATTTATCGACAAATTGCACTCCCATTTACGCGAAACGATCGGTTATTCCCTACATATATTATTCTATTCGTAACACGTCTACACGGCATTATCGTACATTGCTAACTACGCAAATGGGAAATTCTGCCCCCCCAGAATCCGCGTTAGTAGCCAAGGATCCTATCGGGATTCCGATTTAAAACACTCGAGTTCTCACTATGCGCTTCATTGTGAATTGAATGAAAATGTCCATATGCATAGCTCACCTTCTTGCCAATGCTAGCATTCTATTAAAACCATATAAAACGATAATAGAGGTTCTTATAATCGAAGCCACCTGAAGAATACCATAAAGAATATCTATATTCAATATACCATACACCAAAGCACATGCCGTTCTATTCCACGATTTCCATCATTCTACAAATTCTCCATCTTCTCTCACATGGCCATCAAATTGACTAAAAATACTTAAAAACAAACTATCAAATACCATTTACCGCAAGACACACGGTGACAAGCGTAAATTACAATGCGCACACTTGCAAAACGAGAAAAGAAAAATCATGTCGCATTTGGCGACGATTTTGAGGAAATTCGCCATAGTATGTCGGCCATAAATTCCTCTTCTTCGATTTCTTTCTTCTTCACTTCCAAAGCCATATTCATTCATACCAGTCCCCTAAACCTGGTGCAAAACGCAGGCCTCGTGGTTCGAGATTGCCAAATGTCTTTTCCTTGGCCGGTGCTCTCCTCTCGTCGTTCTTTCCCGACTTTTCACAAGCGCCTTCCTTCCATCTTGTAGCTTCTGCGAAAGATCCCCGGGAGATTCTCGGTTTTTCCGCGGCGAAGGCCGCTGGCGCGGATCCGTCGAGGATCTCGGCTCTCAAGGACGTCGTCGAAGGCGTTCCGTTTCGCTGCCGGGGATAATACAGTGTTTCAGGATAAGCCGCTGTTTATTCCTAAGCAGGCGAGCGCACAGGATGCGATCTGCGCGAGTAATCGGTCTCGTCCTCCTCCCCTTCCTCCTCCCTTTTCTCCTCTTTTCCCTCCACCCCGCCTCTCGCGGCTCTCCTCCTCCCACCTGAGACTTGCAACTTCGTTACGCCCCTTGGCACCTCTCGTTCGCTTTGCCTCCTTTTTTTTCCATTTTTTAAATTCATCTTCGGACTGCCAAGGTCATTTTTGGCCTAGGAGCTATTTTGCTTAAGAGTGGGTTCCGTAGCACTAGAGCTACGATAATTGGAAAAAGCATGGAAAAGTGGAAATGTGAAATGGAATTCGTATGGAAAAATCAAGGTGATTTGGCGGGATTCGAACCGGGTCTCCTGCGTGGCAGTCCGAGTCTCTATCAACTACACCATCGTGGCTCTAAGCTTTGTCTTCTTTCGAAGGAATTTAAAGCGAGTCCAAATTTGAGTGCTTGAATCGGGAAGTGAGTTTGAAAAATTGCTCGAAGCCAAGGATCGACGTTGCGTCTTTGTACGATCAACGCGGTATACAGCTGGTGCAGCTTACGAATATTGGAGAACCGTTTTTTGTTTCTTTTGCACGGTCTTGTAGTGAAATTATTGGCGAAGATATGAAGAGGGTGAGAAGATCGCGAGGAAATTTTAATTGTTGGTCGGAGGTATTTGGATTCTTAAAGCTTTCGATTGTTCAACCGACACCTTGAGACTGATATCATTTCTTTAATGTCCGACGAATAATCGAATCGAACGGTACCAATACACTTTCACTGCGGATTTCCTAATTTTTTAATGTCGATAATCAACAGTAGATATCATATAAACCATCTGTATAAAAAGAATATACCTGCTTTTTTAATCTATACATATTATTTGTTCCTGAAAAGCTTAAAGCGCAAGTTAATCGGCTTCAGCGATCAAAGCTAATGGGAATGGAAGAAAGCTCGTGGGTAAACGAACTTATTTTGTAGAGAATTAACTCGTTGTTTCGAATAAAGTTTGCCTGGGTGTCATCCAAAAACAAGAATCGAATCCTCATTGAAAAGGGAGTTCTATGGGTTTTCGTCGATTGTTGAAAGTTTCCGCTGAAGGCGCATCGGAACCTGTCGAGGCCAGGTGAAGGGAAAAGAGAGAGTCGTCCTCCCTGATGCGTCCTTTCATCTAGAAGGATATTAGAAGCATTGATGACTCGGGGCTGACTGATAGCGCGACGAAAAGTCGATCGATTTCACGGAAGAACGTGGATCGTCCGATTGAGCGCAACGAAAGTGGTCTCCATTACCGCGGAGGATCGAGAGCCACATCGGTTTGTCTATGTCTAAATTTAAGCGAATCTCGGACTTTTCTTACCAGTCCTTTGTAATCCACGTTTCTTCCGGATTTCGAGAATCTTTTTCTTCGCTTCTCTAGTCGGAATTTTTGTATAACTTCACGTTTTAAAGGAAAGGTTAAAGTTGTGTGGAAGCAATGAATCATTCGAGGAGCATGAAGTTGTCTTTTATTTGAGGATAGTTAAATAGAATTTCAGGATAAAGGATTGTGGGGAAAATGTTAGTTGTCCTGCAGATTGGATCTGCGTTATATTCTTACTAAGGAGGTAATGGAAAGAACGACGCTGGTAATGATTGTGATCTGCGGGCACGCATAATTTTATACCCTATCATTATTACATGCTTTATGGATGCAATAAAGAAAAATAATCTGGGAACAAGAAAAGATCATTGACGGTAATCTTAACTCCGCTTTAATTACAATATTGCTTGTCACTTATGGGCGGGAATGTAAATGGAAAAATGTATATTTCATCCTACTGTAGCATTACTGTTTAATTTGATCTTGCAATCGCTTGATGTCCTGCACGTTTCACATCTATTGATTTATAACCGATATTGCAAATAATAATTCAGCGGTATTTTTCCACACTTCTGCAGTGATCCTGTGGAGTATCAGAACATTGGTCAAAAGTTGCGTTTCGGACATTGCTCGATCTTATTGCCAAATTTGATTGCTCTTCACAGAACATACGTTAGACCTATCGTAATTTACAGACTGGCCAGAACCGAGAAATACTCCTTTATAAATTACACGTGAACACCTCGAATGTGAAATTGATCAGTTGCATCTAAATAAATTCAACTGTGAGATTGTGAATTATCCCTCGAATTGTGAACATAAAGCACAGTCGCACAGATGCAAATTTAGAAAACACTTTCGTTTTGAGTTTTTGTATTTCTTATTCCCTTTTTTTAACTACAGAATGATAAGATAAAAAATACAATTTTTAATGGCATAAATAACATCTTCATACGTGTCTATCATACGTTCATCCACTGGACGATTCACTATGCGAAGCTTTTCCCCTGCTTAAAGACCACACCTAGCCGACATCAGAAACTTGCCTCTGGTTGTCTAAATAAAGTTGTTCGATAAGATCACACTGTTTTACGAAACGCGAATATATTACTAAACTTCTCACCGGACTAGTGTCTTTAATGGTGCATAATGTTACAGTATAGCTGCAATGTATTAAATAACGGTGCATTATCCACCATCAAGATTTGCGCGCACAGTAGTGGATAGTATTTATCTCATTAAAAGATTGCAAGATTGCAAATTTACGAGGCTGCAGACATTTTTTAATTTTTTTTTTTTTTACGCAATCACCTTGCACGTCAAACAAATTACACATAAAAAACTGGTTAAATTCTTACGTACTTTATTAACGTACCTTTCATTAGGAATAAAACCGTTACTGACTTTCGAGTCATAATTTAAAAGAATCGACGGTTCTCTGCGAGCTCAACATTCTCTCCCTTCCCTAAGACGCTTCAAAAATTATTCACGACTTGAAAGAAAAAGAATATTTCTCAAAACACCGGACATTCTTACGATTCTTTAGACAAGTTCAATGAAATAATGACCGATATTCTCATTTAATGATCTTAAAAAAACCGATATAAAAAAAACAATATGCGAAATAATTACTCTAAAACCATTTATATTATACGTATATGAAGAGTATAGACAATCAAGGATTAATACAACACTTTCATTTACATATAGATATAAAAAAAAAATTATGTCCACCGAAGAATCCTTTGGAAATGTTGTAGAACATGTTTACAGAAAATTCTGCAGATATCAATGGACATTTTTTTATATCCGTTTCGACAGGCTTCCTTTTTCCACGAGATCCTCGCGATTTCGCGGATCGGTAGCCGAGAAATAATAGGCGATTCGAGGAAGACGAGATGACTCACCGGGCAAACTTAACCGGAAGATCTCTCTGCCCACACGCGGCCCCACGGCTTGCATGTGCAAATAGATGCGCACGAAAATCCTTGCCATCGTAGGCAAAAAATTCTTACGAGCAATATGCAATTTCCAAAGTACACGTTTCATCTTGCTGCTCGATGCACCGCGATATACTTAACCAATTTAATACGAGAGGAACGTATGGGACTGTTTTTTTTAACTGTAAGTTATACGCGCAGCCTCGATCGATACACCTTTTGTAAAAATATAATAGGTATTTGGAAGAAGGTGGGAATAATTAAGCAACGTATGACACAACAGAAGTGTCATTTAAAGTAAAATGTAAAAGAAAAAGTTAAGTTCATTCGGTAAGGCAGCAAATATATCGCTGGTGTCAGTATTAGGGTCTTAATAATACCTTTGTAGCTTCGATTGTGCGAATGTTGACTTTCAACGATTACTCGTTCAAGCGTCTGTAAAATGTATACGTAAGTTCAATTCGAAACGAGGATGTATTCAAAACGCACGTGTCGCAAGTAAGCTAAACATTAGTTCCGAGGAAAGCGTTTCTTTATCTCTGGATTCGGAAAGAAATCCAGGAAAATGGATTTGCGCAGAGGGGTTCGCGGAATGGGAAGCGCGCGAGGAGCTCGAGCTTAAAGATGGAAATATTCATGCGCATGCGCATACTTGCGTATGCATAGTCTATTATATTTGCAACGTATAATTGCAAATTATACGTATAACGCGAAGAAACCATTCTCAGGGAGGACATTAAAAGAATGTTTTGTAAATAATAGTGACCAATAGATCCGTGAAAATCATGTTTCCGATGGACAGAAAAACGAAACGCTGTGTGGACATATAGAATGTAACGCGATCTTTGCTACTATCGTTAGTGTTTTATGCCATGATTTATATTACGCGAAATTCGATAAGAGCTCAATTACCGTGTAATATCAGAATTGGCCGTATCTCTAAACGCTTACTTTGTTCCTCCTACAACTTCTCACCCTTAACAAGCTTCGTTTACTTTGCGATTATTCCTCCTAAATATTCCACTTGATATCAGTGCGCACAACTTTTGATATTATCCAATTCCTATTTTGGAATTCTCTTATAGTCACGAAGCTGCATATTATACACTTACAGATACATCATTCACAACTATACAACCAATAGGTACATTACCGCAAAACAAATACCATTCGACAGCATCGATAGAGACCAACGAAAACCTTCTACCAAATACAAAAACAAAAATCGATATGTTCCAAAGATAAAATTCCAAGCGAATTCTCAATCACGCTTCACTTCATCGCTGCACCTTTCCAAAAGCTTCCTCCACACGAACACTCATCCCTCGGCAAATTTCCTCCGCAAAGCGTAACCATTGCAGTCAAAACAGTAAAAAAAAAAAACCTGTTATCCATAACAACACAAACACATTCCAACCCTGGAACACATTCCAACAAAGATCGAAACGAAAAATTCCACTCTTCTCCCAGCGCATTCTCACAGTACGGATAACGGAGAGCAGAATTTCACGAAAGATCTTATCCAGAGGCTGATGGCCGCGCGTCGGAAAGTTTCGTCCGCAAAGGGTTAGGCCAAAGGGAAGGGAAAAGGGAAAAGGCGCGCGTACGTAGGTCGTTGCATAAGTCGCGTTCGAGGGGAGCGCCTCGGGTGCATCCGAGCATCGCGTGGCGAACGTGCTGCAACGAATCGCGCTCCGCCGGCTCTGGAGGGGGCTGGAGGGTGCGGAGGCCGAGGTAAAACAAAGCCCAATAAAGGGAGGAGAGGACGGGGCTCCTCTTCTTGCGGGGGCCGGAACGAGAGAAGACGTCTCCTCGCTTCTCGAGCATGTCCTCGTCCGCAGCCTCCCACTTGCGCATTATGCGAGGAGATACCCTATCTTCGGCGGGAGGAACGTTTTCCGTTCTTTTCTGCGGCGCACGCTGATCCCTGACCCGGAGGAGCCCTGGCCCCGGCCACGGGCCCCAGGCGCCCTGCCCATTCGAGCCCACGCGCTCATGGGCTCGGCTCTCCGGCCTCTTATGCCTCTCGTATCTCTCCTCTGCCTCTCCTCTTTCTCTCTCTTCTTCCACTATGCGGCCTCCGCCTCACTTTTCCTACCTCCGCCTTCTTTTCTTTCTTTCGGAACCCTCGCTATCCTTTCTACCTCCTCTTTGTTTCCCGTTCCTCGAGTCCGGAGGGACTCTTTCTTGGCTTGGGTTTCCTCCTCGCGCGCGCGCTGGACCTTTGATTTTCTCCCGTGCCACCTCTTCAGCAACTCCTGGCCGACTTTCCGTTGCTTTGGGTTACTTTGGTGCATTCGAAGCCTCTGGCATTTTTCTCGACTCTTGTTTCTTACTTATCTGGGGTTGTTCGCGTGCTTGTGAATACCCGTCGCAATTTTTCTATCTCTCGTACCTCCGGTGTGATAGGTCGTTTCTCGTCACTTGAGATTTGCTTTACTCTATTTTGATAGGTTGTTTTTTTCGTGAGATTCTTTTCCTTGTTGATAATCCTCGCGAAGCGTTTATCGTCGCGATCTCTGAGCCGTGTTTGGAGATGATGGAAGCGATTTGGATGCTGTAAGAGTGCGTGAAATTTCTATTCGCTTGAGAGGAGAATCAAGATCCTCGAGGCTTCGGTGACTTTCTCGTTCGGCATTAAACCGTTCGTGCCAGAAGTGGATTGTACTTCGATTCTCTGACTTTAAAGCGCCGATTCTATAGCGATGATCGTCTGCAAAACGCCGACCGACAAAGAGTAATCGAGGCGTTCCCGGTAAACGACGGTTGATATCCGCAGGCATTCCCCCGACTTTGTCTCGCAAAACCCAGTTTTCACGGCGGCCGTGTAATTTACGATGGGATACTGGTCGTTATTGTCGAGAACGCGGGCGCGAAAGGTTGACGTATGGCCGCTTTTCAATAGAGCCTACTCCTTAAAGCGCAAGCTCGATCCTGCACCTGGTGTCTCGTGGAAATATTTCAACCGGGTCAAAAGCGCTAATGAAATATGCCGCTAATGATTTTCGAGCGACCGCGACTCGTGTAACAATTTGTATTGCGGGGAATAAGAGTACGGATTGGGCTAGAAGAATATTGAGAAACTCACTGTTATGAAAAACCCGTATTTTAGAGATACTTTCATTTATGTGCTGCGGTATTTATTGAACAAGCCTATTGTTTAAGAAGCGCGACATCTTCGATTTTGCATCGATGCGATTGCTTCGCATTACCAGATTTATGAAGCATCCTATTATAACTGATATTCTTAATCTTCTATAAGAAGCCAGTCACTTTTAAATAACGCACCATTCGCGTCTTAAGACAACTGTCGTTTCTTACCAGATTCTGTATATTATTGTAAATCTAAAGATCACCGTGGCAGTGGGTGAGTAATCAATTTACGTACAACTTCTTTCTAGTGATTTAAGGGCATTAAATTTCGTAGGATGAGTAATTACATCATGATCCTAATATTGGAATATAAAATAAATGTGGATTATAAAGGATTAAAGAAACATACAGAGTTTGAATATGAGCAATTCACTATAGACGTGTGGCCTTTCGATTTACAATAATTTAGCGATTCATATATAATTAATGGGTACTGAATTAGAGCAAAGTGCAAAACGAAACACTGCTTTGAAATCTTGTGGTTAATGGCTAACTTTTAACAGTTGTGACAACCTTTATTTTCTCGAAGCCGCGATTCTTTTGCTCGCATGAGCGTTTCGACTTTTTTTTACAACTTTGCTGGATAAGCCCACAACTGAAATATAATAATACCCATCCCTTCGATTTTGAATTTAAACCTAGCACATAATAATTTAACACTGGACAAATATTGATTCTTTCACCGCTTCCTCAGAAATATTTCAAAGCGTCTCTGCGTATTTTTTAAGATCGAGAGTTATATAGAAGAGAAGTAAAATTATCTCGTGCAATGTATTTGACATCTTTTTAATTTGCTTTTAAAATCACGCTACAACAATACCAAATAGGATTAACTAGCGCCAAGGATTAAACGATTCGCGATATAACCTTAATAATATCATTAACAGGGTGCACCTGTGCACTGCTGTGCAATCCGAAAGAAAATGTTCCGCGATCGCACGGTACACCGTCTTCTCTTATCCGCCACTTTCTTCATCTTCCTCTCAGTCCTTAGCGTAGTCATTTTATCGTAGCAACGAAGTCTTTTTTTCTTTCTTATTTTCTTTCATTTTCATACATGACATTCAAGCAATACTGTACTTGTATCGTTTTCAGGTGATCCCATGATAACATCCTCTCTGAAGGGTAAGTGACAGTCGACGCTCATCTCTTTTGTTTTGCATCTTTTCCCACAAAAAGGTCCACGGAAGGATCGAAGTATTTACTCGTATCCACTTCTTGCTAAAGACCGAGAAAAACAAAAAAAAAATAGTGGCTTGAGTTTCCCGTTTGCATGGTTTTTTTTTCTCTCTCTCTCTATTGGTCCTTTCTTTTCACGCTTTCTCTCTTGCTCCCGTAGAAATTAGCGTATCGAGCGTGAGAGATTTGATTTTGTAGGCAAGGAGGAAAAAGTCTGGGAACCTCGGACTTGACGAAGGGAAATTTTCGAAGCCGTTTCCCGACAGTTTGCACCCGAGCGCCAAAATTAGTTTGGCTTAACGAAGTTCCGCCGGTGTTTTCCGAGATCAATTTATTATCGAGTATCTTACAATAGTTTCTGATTAACTCCAGTCGCGCTTTTTCGTGTCGCACAATACGTATTGCTTTAAAAGAATAACCTCTCACTTTGATGACTCCTTTTGATAAAGTTTGCGGCCTTATTTAAGATTAATTTTAGGTATACTGTTTGCATTGATGCCAACTTTGTGACTTTGAATTATTTTGGAAAACGATTTGCCCCCCTTTTTTTTTAAAGGAGAACCGACGGACAAGTGGCTTATCTGGACACTAAATCATGATTGGCCCCACATGCCGGATTTACGTAAGATTGCCATCGCCTTTACCACGTAAACTGCATTTAACTAATGGAACTCGAGCGAACAGAGTCCGGGATTTTTTTTAAAAGGATAAATGCGCCGCTCAAAGAACTTATTTATTACGTATAATTTAATTCTAATTAACAGGTCCACGTAGATATTTGCGATGGAAATGAGTTCCACGCCTTTTTGAAGGCGTGTTGACTTAGGCGTTTCACAGTTGCGCTGGTTTAAATCATATGCACAGACCTAATAACTCTGCGTTGTTGTAATTATAGTCGTATAGTTAATGGTAAAGGAAAAAAAAATGTGCATTTGAAAGTAGTTCCCCGTGTCGGAGGCATTTTTGCGATCGCATAATCGTGGCACGTGTGATACTGTGGATAAATTCCAGAAAAGTAATCGATAATGATTTGCATCGATGTCGCAAAGCCGAGCACCAGCTTCGAACACGTTTAACTTTTGATCGAATTCTTCGATCGTTTCTTTGAAAAATTGAAATTACATTTCCCATGCGTTAATATTAATCAGAGAACGTTTAAATGATCGTACGATCGCAACAGGGCCCTAGATCGCACCAAAATATTTCCTTGGTTTTTTAGCAGAATTGATTGAAATTAACCCATGTCATAGGTAGTTTTACCTCACTCACGATATTTGCCGATGATCCTGCAAAACCTCCTTGTTATTTAGAAACACGCACGTACAGCTTCATGTGATATCGGTATTTTTATACAGATTATCTGCAAGTGCGGAAAATACGATTGAATTCAGTAAAAACGTGGTATAACGCGGTATAGCGGAAAATCTGTGACATTTTTTCTGGTACACATGTTTCCAACATAATAAATTACTTCATCTTCAACCGAACACGACACCGGTTCAATACACCGACCGATATATCGGTCCATTTTTGACTTGACATACGCACAGCTGCTTAACATAATTGTGTATCGATCTTACCTGCAAATATTTATGTCCAACAATCTAGTCTAAAAAGGTACAGACTTTCGCAGCAATCGACAAATAAGTGAGTTTACAGTAGAATTAATACATATTACTGAGCGAAGAAAACGACAGGAGTAACCTGGAGTTACGCGCTTTGACACACGAAATTCAAATTTACATCCCCTTTATTAATTCTCTATCTTGGCACGCGACACGTAAATTTAACTTCATCCAACCAGGTTTAACCGATCAAATCACACAAATATAGTTCCCCCCATACTCCCACATAATAGTTGAAAAGAAATCTTTAAAAGTCCTGTATCATAAATCAAATACCAGCAATATTCAAGAAACATCTATGATCCTCATCCCCAACGATCTCAGCAAATTTCCAAATTCGCCATAGATATCCGTCGTACTATTCGGATACGTAATTTATACCTACTTCCAGCCTCAAGCGTGGAAAGAATAACAAACTCCCACCGCCCTAACTTACAGAATACTCCCAGTTAGTAGCGCATCAGCTCAAACGTACCCAAACAAAAGCCAGAATTCAGGAATAACAACGACACAACGATCGGCGCGTCCATAAGCATAAGTCAACCAACTAGAGGAATACGAGCAACGCGACAAGTACTCGTGATCGATCCCTCTGTATTGTAGCGATGCGAATGAATTTTACAGTCGCAACTCCTCTCTCTCCCATGAGGAGGCCGCCCAGGTTTTCCCCTTCACACCTCTGCCGGGTTATGTCCCAGTGCGAAACCTGAGACCGATCCATCGACCGCATGGGATTATCCTTCCATACCGTCGGGCATGCTGGGCCCGTAACACGCCATTACCACATCTTGCGAGATAAAATGTAAGAGAGCACGATGTTACCGGTAGAACCAGATATCGGTGCGGCCAGACGCGCTCGCCGGACTTGACCGACGGCAAGTGGGATCTTTCCCGGTTTTTAGCATCCATTCGTAGCCGCGGATCGAACTTATCTCCCTTTTTCCCCGCTGGTTCCGTCGCGAAGTTCATTGTTAGTTCGTCAGGGATTCTCGCGCGGGAATTGATCTTCTATGACAATCCAACGTGACTTGGGAGTAACGTTCGCTTCGCGTGGATCATCTCGATCGAGACTATCGTTGCTTGGGAAATTCGTGGATTTTTGTGGATT
This sequence comes from Ampulex compressa, assembly GCA_038496175.1. Classification (NCBI taxonomy): domain Eukaryota; kingdom Metazoa; phylum Arthropoda; class Insecta; order Hymenoptera; family Ampulicidae; genus Ampulex; species Ampulex compressa. The sequence continues at coordinate 12,511 of JBCFXI010001155.1, forward strand.
GAAAAGTCCAGCCTCGTCGATCCTTGAGGGTGTCACTGGTTGTCAATCGTTTTTTCTTTGGTTTGAAGGCACTGGACCGCGCGGAAGTGGGGATTGAGGTGTGATTGGAGTAGGAAGGTGTAAGAGGAGTATCGGTTGTGGAGGATTGGGGGAGACAAGTAGACAAAGAGAGTTAAGAAAGTAGTAGGGGTGAGTATTTTGAGCGGGTGAGAATGCTTAGGGAAAGTTCTATAATGGGAACTGTTAAGACACGATATGAAGAGTGGTTTCTTCTTTTGAGGAACAATAGTTATTCTACCCTTAGTTTAATATCATCATTGCCCTTTGCATTGCCAAGCATTGGAACCTCTTTAGTAGTCCACTTTCGAGATACCATTTAATGCAAATTCAATGCACGTTTTTCTAAAAGCAATTTATTTTAAATCGAAGAGTTTGTATTTCATACGAAGACTAATATTTCGTGCGTCGTGCAGTTTCCATTTGGATTTTGTGGGAAATTCTGTTTCATAGTTCAACGTATTCGAGCAGAACTCCATGTTACGCGTACATTAATTGGTTCACTACATCGCTATTGAAGATGATTCGAGCGCGAAATACTTCGTATCATCGGCCGCGATACGTTGATGCGCAGCGTAAAGTTTCGTACAACTCGGTCGCCTCGAGGATTGCGCAATCGGGCCTCATGACTTCGAGAGATCCGTGCTGGATCACGATAGTTGCGAAATACAATATTTTCAACGCGCTCCGACTCGCTGGGAAACCCGGCTTTTTTTACTTAATCGTTCGCTGAAATCGTATTGCCTAGAACCGATTATTTAAGCGCGTTACAATTCCGAATTCACGCGTGCATATATTTGTATTGGTGGATATTAAATTATGCGCGAGTTCGATGAGAGTGTACACTATAAACATGAACACATTCATGTAACACGTGTACGCAAACCACGATTTTTCAAACAGATATTATTTTTTTTTGTCCGTTAATCGTGGAGTTCTTTGTTACGCCCGATGTTCAAACTTTCTCCAAAGTAAATTATTGATTATCAATTTTTCGATCGATCACGAAATGACGATGCACTACTATTAATTCATTCGCTGCCAAAGGAGTTAACCGTAATAATTATACAATAGTAAATAATGTGTAATACTTTAATACGGTAACTGTCGCGTTATATACAAACACTTCGCGATACGTGTATTAGGAACAATGGTCTTAAAAGGAAAGGATTAAATTGAATCTCAAACGATTCGGTTTACATTATACCCAGCATGGAATACTTGACCAACGATACATTATATTCCAATACGGATTTTCCGCCTATAATAAATCCTGCTGTCGGCAAAAAAGGAGGCTGAAAAAAGCATATCTGCCAAGTGACTAATAAGTAGGCGTGACAGAAGTTTCGACAAAATGTCAGGATGAATGGAAATACGAGAATTTAGGAACAATGTCGAATCGATAATACGACGGTAAGGCGTAAAAATATGCACCGGCGTACCTGATATTCAATACTTTGATAAACAAGCCAGTCTCCTGCAAGGTCCGTTGGCTCGCTTTAGAAGGTCTGTCTATAAGTACCTGCAGGCTGCAGGAACGGCTACGAGGAAAAGCTTATTTTAGACCAATCAAGTTTCAGCAGGAATGTCGGCCTTTTTATTGGACAAAGGATAGGAATTGCGTATTGAAAAATTATCCGCACGTATAGAGGATAATTCCTATAATCTTCCCATCGTTAAACTTCTTCCTTGCTTCTCTTTAATTTCATTTCGAAACTAATGTCGGTCTTTCCGAGCGTAAACATGAATTACCTCGGAGCATTTAAAAAAAAACATATTTATATAGCCAGAATCGACGTTTGAGGAAATCTGGGAGTCAAAGTTTGAAGCGACAGTATTCTTCCAATTATTATTTCCAAACGGATTTCTAAGGATGCACCTCGTAGGATAACGGGTTCGATATACATATACACTTCTTCGTAAATAATACAGTATTGTTAAATACATTGGATTGAAAGTACACGCCATCGATAGTTGGAACCACGATAAAATAGTAAAATTTCAGATGTTCGTGCTTCGTCGCAAATGTCGCTCCCGTAGAATTAAATCATACTCGACACGCGAATATAAAGAACAAACCACATTTTTCACGGCAGGATCGATTCGACACGCGTGTCATCGATGACGAGAACAACTTGGCCGAGCAAGCCTCGTAATGATTACAATGCTGACACGCTTGGCTCACATTAGTCCGTCACTGCGATCAGGAAAAATCAACTTTTGTCCGATCGAGCAACCCGATTTTAGTTTGAGCGAGTAACACCTGACGGACAGATGTTGGTCGTCGCGAAACATTAACATCGCGGATGGCAGAGTCGGCTCCTCTGTTTCACCATTTCGCATCTCGCGAAAAGAGGATGTGAGCGCAAATGTGCCGAGCAACGCCTGGTGCACATAAAGCGACGATAAAATCATCAAAGAGCGAACCGTGGCCGAACGTCGGCCCGACGATAAACGATGCTGGCTTATCCGCGAGAGAGTGTAAGAAAGGAAGGGAAACGGTTTGTCGTCGTTGCTTAATCCGTCGTATTCCACGTTGCGATCGGAACTGACACCTACATCTGGATGTACAGTGGTGTGATAGATAAAATCTCGTACCTTGGAAGATCCGAGTTCAAATACCGCGGATCACCTCTGGAGAATTTTTCGTGTAAAATAACGTATGCTGCAGTTTCAGTGAGTTCGTAAAAGTTTGGTTTGTCAACGTTATTCGAAAACATCTCAAGATGCTTTACCGTGCATTTTATTGAGGCTAGTTTCTTTTTCGATGGAATATTCTAATCGAGTAAACCTGTATTGCATAGTTTAAGGTAAGGAAGGACGGTAGCGCGGAAATGATCTGTGATTTGCAGTGCTTTCTGCAAATTTTTGCACATCTCCTCGGTGCCGGCTTACAACGACGAAAGAGTCGAGATGGGCTGAATAATGGTAGACTGGTCTTGACAGAAATACCTCGTAATTTCGCTGCTTAAGCAGATAGCAGAAACCTCTGGTCGAGGTCGTGCGTTGCAATAATTCCTAAGGATGAATTCCTGGAGTTTTCAGCTATGATTGCTCGAAGGCCTGCCTAATACTTTCTTTGTACGTACGCAGTTTCCCGTAATGCATGGCGATGTTTAAGTCGAAAATATTGCGACAAGGTTTCACCGTGCGTCGTACGTTCTACCTGAAAATAGGGAAATCGACATCGACTGACATATTCTATCCATAATTAAAATCGCACCGATGCAGCGCTATAATTGTGAAGTATGATTATTTAATCGTAAATATCCGTGGATCGTAAGATGGTTATTTGAAAGAAGGAAAGAAGTTTCTAGTTACGAAATGACATACGATGCATCATACTACTCGAATAAAGTACGTATGTTTATTCGAAATCCACCTTACGTATCGAGTGCTAAACTGACAATCCTAATAGTTTATTTTATAATTGAAACACGTAACAATGACACCATTCCATGATGAGGTATGATGGGCATAGTGCAAAGTTGATTTGGCGGATGAATCAGCATTTTAAAATCCTAGACCAAATTCCAATAGCAAGTAGTTTTCAAAAAAAATTAAATAAATAGTAGCCAAGGAACGTTTTGAATTGCGCAATTTATTTTACCACAGGATTTACCGTACGTTTCTCAAAGTCATTTCAACGAATGGATGTCCATCGTAAGATCTTCGGCTAAAGGGCCATCATTCATGCCAAAAACCTAAATAAACGGCAACCAAAGAACATATCAGCTTACGCAGCGTACCTTGCCGTACGATTAGCTGTACATTTCGTCCAAACAATTTCACGGACTTTGCCGCATCCTAAGCTCTTAAACGAATAGAACGAAATACAAATAGTCCACCATAAAAAAAAACTCAAACAAACGAGAAACCAGCAATGTTCATATTACCCTGCATACTTTACCATAGGATTTAGTGCACATCTCGTAAATTCATAAACACATAAACCCGTATTCTAAATTCATACACGAATCGCCAATAGCCAATACAAAAGGGAACGAAAGAAACGAGCACAAAATATCCGAATTCTCCAGCATACTTTGCCCTAGGATGTACCGCGAGTTTCGTAAATTCAGTTCGACGAATAATCCTGCATCCCAAGCCCTTACGTGAAATCCCAATAATCCATACACCAAAGAACGAAACAAACGAGTCAAAAGTGTTCCATTACCCCAGCATACTTAACCCTAGGATCTAACGCACGTTCCGTAAATTTAATTCGATGGACAAACCCGCATCCTAAACCCATCAAACAAAGGAGTCAGAGATGTTTGAATTCTCCAGCATACTTAGTCCTAGGATTTGGCGCGAGTCTCGCGAATTCAGTTCGATGCATGAACCGACGATCCGTCGATAGGGCAGCGTGCGTGTATTAATTATTGCCTTTCGGTAAGTACCAGCCGCGCGCTGGGTACTCGTGCTCGCGGATGTGAGGTACGTGACAGGGCCTCGAATGAATCCTGGCAATAATTTCGCATCCATCCAGCACGAACGACTGCGCGGAACTGGCCGCACGTGTACCAGCACGTACTCATTATCGCTCGAATTGATTGCCGGTAGACGAGTATTGCACGGTGTGGGCTTCGATGCTGCTAAGGAGTATTCGCGCACGAACTTCCGCAAAACGTTCCTCTCGTGCCCTGCCGAATGTTGGGGCTGTCGTGGAATTGGCAGGAGCGGGAAGATCGAGGAGGAAACTGGCGATACACCGAGGATCCTAAGCTGCTCGATATTAAGTCGCGGCGCTCTAAGTGATTTATAGCCTTGATTTCATTAATATTCCTCTCGATTTACTGTTTCCACTTGGGAAGAGGTTTGTTATATAATTCATGTACATCCAGGAATAGTTTGGTTAAAGTTTTCTTCGAATTGCTCTTATAGTCTCTGGAATAGGTTAGCAGAAAACTAACGTCTCGGACAATAATAGTTGTCCAACGAATCTCGACATCGTCGGTAATTTATAGCTTCGGATTCATTAATATTACCTTCCAATTACTCTTTTCATTTATGGCACAACTCGATAGCAATTGCGCGACTACTTCGAGCGGGGGGTCAGATTTTACTTTGTATTCGCATGAAAAATGTATAGCGACCAAAAGGGAAGAGTCCCGATTCAAAGTTAATGCCACGTACGATAATAGATACCTGACGTCGTATTATACGTAACTTATGCGCTCGTCTTTTCGAACGATTTCTGCCAGTTACTTCGATCGTTTTTCAAGTACCTCGGGGGCGTTATACAACTATAAGTAAATCATTTGCTCGATCATTTGTTAAACATTATAAATCACGCACATTTTATTACGAACCGCGAAACGTGATAATCTATTTCAGAGCTATTTTAAACGCTATTTTAGAGGCTATCTTAAATAAATATGGCTTGAAATAAAATCCAAAACAAGTGTAATAAGCTACTATTAGCGATCCTATCGACACGGGTATATCGACATGCAATACAGAGTAAATAATTTATGAATCAATAATCCTCGCCCCGTGGGTCGCTCAATTGACTAATAAATTTAAGTTCCTTGAGTTGCCATCCAATCGTGACAACCTGTCCAACACGTTTTTCCCGGCAAACGTAATTTAATTTGGGCGCGATCGTTCGAGGAACGAAACGTCGACGAGGAAACTGGATTTGCCCGGCAGATTTGTCGGGCCCCGTTAGCGCGCCAAGCTCGCTGGAACGAGGTGAGACCGAGATCACCAGCGGCAGTAGAATCCGGCTGTAGTTCCAGGACCGGGCCAGACGTGAAAACGACGACTTTCGGCGACTCACTTTCTCCTCCTAGTGAAATGAGAGCCCCGTTGCTCCCCTCGCGCAGCGGCAACCGTCTCGATTCTAGCTGGACGAAATTATTGTCCAACAAGTTATGCCCCCTTCCTAGTTAATCGTTGCAATCTTGATACATTCATAAGGGAAAAAATTATAAGAAAAAGATTTTTTTTATCGTATACGTTTCTGATTTTCCTTATTTTTTTTTTATGACATATCGACGCAGCTGCAAAGTTTTTGTCCCCTTTGTTAATTTCTGGAACTATACGTCGAACGACTGATTTTGGAATACAGCTTATGCGTGTGAGATTTGAAAATGTCTTTATATCCAGCATATATATTAATAATTATTATAATAAATGGATAATAATAAGAATAATTCTTTTTGGACCTTGTTAAACGATCCATATGGGAATGATGTATGACAAAAATTACTGCTTGAGGATCCTTGAGTCAGGGTATAACATTATTTAATTTTCTTCTCGATTTTAAAAATACATTTTTCATCGCGGACTCATTGTATTTATACCCCGCGTTCAATTTTAATTAAATAGGGAGAACGTAAATTAGCATTGGATTTACTCATCTTCTAGCTTCCTATGCACGGCGGGAAAATTCCGTAATTAGTCATTAGCATATATTGAAATATCGGAGCATTTCCTTACTCAGGAACGCGTGGCGCTGGATAAACAATGGAAGCACCGAGCATAATTCTTAGAATCGTTTCTTTCGCTACCTTTGCCGATATATTTAATTTATCAAATCTGTTTTCGAATAATTAAAAAAGATTATTCCTATTCAGCTAGTTTACCTTCTTTCGCTATGTTTACTGATATATTTCCTTGACCAGATCCTTTTTCGAATATTTCAAAAAGATTATCTCTATTCGGCTAGAATTCAATTTTTTACTACTGTGCCTCGCCGCATTTCCAGAGTGCCCCGACGACCCTTTTCTTTCGTCGCACTTTTCACCGTCCCAGGGCCACGCCGTACTTTTCGTCGGCGATTAAGTCGACCACGAAAAGCGGAACGCACCAAAAATGGGACCGCTTTCTTTCAGCCCGGCTCCCGTTAGACCGAGTTACGCTCGCTTTTTCGGCCGTTAGACACCTCGGTCCTTCCTGCCTTCCCAACCGGTTGTCCTTGATCTCTATCAGCGGTCCAACCCCTCTTCGAACGACGCCCTAAAAATTCTCCACTCCGCGAAAGTCCGAATCTTGCAAAATCTCGGACTCTCGACGCACCGTGGCCGTCCACGAAAAATACGGGCATCTCTTAACAGTCTCCAAAAAAACACGCGGTTGCTCCATTATCTTCATTCCTTACTAGGATCCCTGTAATATATTTGAGCCGACTTACGATGTTCGAATCTCGGTTTCAAATCACGGCTCGTAAGGTAGTCCAAGCGTAACTAAGTAGGCGCTTAATGTACACCTACTATTTTCGTGCTCTAATAATGATTAATTGGAAGGTGCGAATTATGGAATTGAGAGCGAGCGATTTTGAATGAGAAGCGTATTGGAGAAAGACGCGTATTGTCTTACGCTAAACCATGTCCGCGTGCCCTTTTCAAGGTTTAAGTTTATCTCCGAAGGAGGCTTAGCAATGAAGAGAGGCTTCGGTTTATTATAAGAAAATCCATGATTTTATCCAATATCCTGATATTCGGTATAGCTTCTTTTAAAGACCACAATTTGCATCTTCAACATAACCTAGTAGGTTTTGATTTCCAATGAAATCCTCGGTAAAATGCATTTTAATCGGGAAATGAAATTGAATGAAAAAGGTAATTTCAGCGTGATTCAAGCGGTTTAATTCGTTACTCGAAAGTCGTGTAAGGTTGGGAAATGTCTTAAGTGCGTGCAGGTGAACCGATCGAACGAAGGACCAGCCTTTTCCTTCTCTTCGTTCGAAGAGCGCGAGGCTGGCAGTGAAAGGGGCCAGGATCAACAGGTTGCCTCATCCTCGTTTCGTATATTACGACGGTACGGCCGTTCCCGGATAACCTTTAGTCAGGAAACCGAGCTATCTTCTCCGGCATCGAGCTCTCCAGACTCAGTGGGAAACTTGAGCTGGAAAATGGCTCGTTCTGCGCGATATTATTCGGTGTAGGCCGGGAGAATATTTGCGACTGGAATATTAGACTAGATTGTTATAATGGGCGATGGAAGACTTGATTGAATACACTTCTCGAGTAATACGTCCAAAGTGTCACCGTAGAGGGAAGAAATTTAATGATACATATGTGGCTCTTTTTTAGGAACTAATTATTAATTTATTTGTATCGAACGTGGGGTTTAAATGGTTTAGTATTCTTAGATTTATTTTACGAAGAAAAATGTGAGAAAGAGATACTCTTTTCAAAGAATATTTTTTTAGACGTGCTTTTAATATGGCTTTGAATTAATGTCGTGCGAGAAAAAGAAATCCAGATGCCGTTTTTTTATTGTTGGATAATCGTTAGGAAATTGTAGAGTTAAGGAATCGATGTAACAGCAATCATTTAATCGTATCTTTCGTAATTAGCGAGGGGCCAAAAACTTATTCACTCCTTTTTCTCCTGAATTCTGCAAAATCTCGGTACCTCTCAATCTTTAATTCCTCCTCGAAGGATACAACGGGATTTAGCATCGTTGAAAGGAAAATGAAAGCGCGTAATGCACACTTCGACTGCTTACGCAATCGACGAAAGAAAACACGTCGTCGAAGAGTCTGCTCCTTCCGACCAAAGAGAAGGTTTAACGGTGCCTCTGAATTCATTAATGCGCAACTACTTGGCTATTTTTTTGCCCCCCCTTTTTTCGCCGAACCTGGATTAAAATTGCGTAAACAGATAAGCATCGCGAATCAAAGGTATTCCAAGGGTCATTTTGATGTAACGCGATGATCCAAACGGAGTATCCTTATTGCTCCCTTTTTTCAAAGGATTATTGTTATAGACACCTCGAATCCAGCTACAGAAGCTTCTTTGAGTCGTTTTATATTTTTATTCCATCCTTATAATAGAATCAAATACGATTTAATATCGTATGTAATATTTGTGTTGCTCAATTTTTTAAACAAGTGTAATAAAGTTCGGATGCAAGTATAGAAGGTTCTTCGAATAGACTTATATTGTCAAGTTCTTATTGAACAGCACAAAACAGCGATATCCGTGCTTCGCGTTCATATAGAAACGCACGATGACGCAGATGTAATTCGTACAAATATACGTGGAGACGCTTAGCTTTGTTAGGACGTCGAAAGCAGGATTGTTCGAATCGTGGGGATAACAAGGTGCAAAATTATGGAAGTCTGGTTAATAGTTTCTGGACGGTTGACGCACCATTACGTACCTTAATGTCCCGAGCCTTTACTTATTTGTCATACGTACCACTTGATTTACTGTCCACGCACAGAGCTATTTCATGGTACAATATCCGTTTCATCCCTCGCGGCAAAAAGATCTCACTGCAAAATCAGTTATCCACTTTTTATGCACAGCTTCCTCCTCGAACATACTATCGCTAAGCGGTAGCATTATCAAATTATAGGCCGTCCCTGTAATCCGAACAAGCGTTTCATTATGCGAGGATACCAGAAGCATAATAGCAATTATCGTGTTCATTACAGTACTAATATATATTACGAGATTTATCACCGATTTTATGATAGTATTATCGTCACTCGCGGGATGCTTCTAAAAATTCCAATACATACTATTATATATTTCATCGCTTCTTTTCCAATCTCCTTGAAATTTAATATCAACCCATATATAATAATCCAGAAAACATTGATACCATATATCACAGTACCATCATATTATCAACGCTGCACGAAAAATCATGATTACATTTGACATTTAACCCAGCACTACTCCCCAATCTTCTACTGAAAAGTAGAAGAATCACAGCGTCGCCCCTCAAACTCTGCGGGATTACTTAAAGCCCGCGAAAAGAAAAAAAAAAGAAGCATAAAACTATCGCAGAGACCTTAAAACAATCTACAAAGTACACGCGTTATTACATAAACAATAAGCGTTATTCGGCGCCAACACCCCGATTGCCTCGAGAATAAAAAGGAAAGCCTCGAGAGGCGCTTGGACGTTAATGGGTTAAGAATAGCGGCTCGTTGGCGAACGCGGAAGAAGAAAGGAGAAAAGAGGACGTCACGGCGCGAGGAAAAAAGGGAGGACCGAAGGAGAAAAAGGCGACGACGGCGAAGCTGGTGGAGGAGGAGGAGGAGGAGGAGAAAGGAATCCTTCCGTGACTCGCGGGACTCCTCGTGGTTTCCGCGTTGGCAGGACGACCAGCGCCTTTACGGTACCGGACCGGTTTCGGTGATTCAGGGCTCGGCACCCCTCCACTCCTGTCGCCCGTGGTACCTTCTCTTCTGCCGCCTTCCCTTCCTCCTTCGCGCCAGCTCCTCGCGGCCGAGGAGCCTGGCGACGAAGCTCCTGAGAACGCCACGAGAGCAGACGGACTGCGCGTGTCCGTGGAGGATTGCACTCTTCCTCTTTGACCCATTACCGCCCGATGTCCTATCCGTAGGGCGGTAATGAAGTAATTTTGTGGCACTCTCGTTGGGCAAGCAGGAAATGTGCTGTGGTATGAAAGGGATCTGGAGTAGGTTGCTTATACTGTGGTGTGTGACTGGTATTCTCTTTGTCCATGGGATGTTATTGGTCTTTTAAGGAAAGCAAGATCAGAATTAAAATAACGAATTTTTAAGGATGAATTGGGCGGTGATGAGTAAATTAATTTGAGAGGAATTTGAAAAGTGAGAGGCGATGGGAGGGGAAGATTATTTTCTTTCCCAGATACTTGATTTTTATAGAAATGCTAGATGGCTGTTTAAAAAAAACAGGAGAAGCACGTTTGGAGAAATTGAATATTCGACGTTAAATAATACGATTCAACGAAGAAGTCAGGATTGTATTAAACGATATTAATTGGATTCAGAAGTAAGAGGAGGATACGTTGTAAAACGTACTTCGAGTCAATTGCAATGCCCTTTATCGCTTTTGCGACAGCTAGCAATATGCTAGCTTCCGTATATGCAACGAACATTTTTATTTGATAAAAATAATCACAGGCGCGATTTCCGGAAAATTCACGATCCGGAAAAAGATGTGGTTTCTTGTCATTTGCATTCTCCTTCATAAATAACGCACGGTGCGATTAACATTAAAACGAGATCGATCTGGTTGAACTTATTAAATACGTGATAAGACCGGGATTATCGTACGGAAATTTTCTTATCGGCTCGCTTGCCGCTCGGTTTACAATCAACGGTGCATAAAAAATTGCAAGTCCGGAAATTTGTCTGGAACCAAACTCGCTGATACGATCTCTTCCTTCACTTTTTGGGTTTAACGCGAACACTTTCTCTTGTAGCCGTCACGAGGTTTGAGCATTTCTTCCTTCGAGGGGGACAAAAAGCGTTGACAAGGAGCGTCCTAAAAGTAAGATCGTTTTTCTTTGGCCCAAGAACATTTGATTTTGCGCCGCGGCGTAAAGGCTAGAATCGTAGAAAGGGGTTCGCCACGGGTGGCCGTCTTTGCGGAAGTGGCTTTGTATCTAAGCATATGAAATTTTAAGAAGTGACGAAAGCGTAAACGCAACGCTTACCCGCCTGACCAACCGCCAACGCGTGCGCCAGATAAGGAGTAAAAGCGAAATAAACCAAATTAATACGGACCTGCGTACCGAGTCGCATTTAAGAACAACACTGGAACGATACCGAGCGGAGAGAAAGTTCAAGAAAAGGAAATATCGTCTGGCTTATGGATTTCGTCGTACAACAAAAAATCCTCGGTCCTGTATCTACCGGTTCGACTCTGTCCGTACGACGTGTAGTGGATATATAAATATCTGCAAAAAAAGCTCCTGCTAATCTGCAAGCTGCGCTAGGAAACGAATTTATTTATTTTATCGTTGCATAACAAAATAGCGCAAGGTGAACTTAGGCTTACGCAACCGTTAAATAAATAAGTTCGCTTCCTACCGCAGATTGCGGATTTCCAGGAGCTTGTTTTTGCAAATATATATTTATTTACCACACGTAGCACGGACGAAGTAAAACCGGTAGATACGAGATCGAAGATTTTTACGTTGCCAGGGGAAACGGAAATTCAAATACGCCTTAAATAGCCATTAGCATACGATCCTCTTTCGATATATCTTTCTAAAATCATATTATTCCTATGACGCATTATCCATAAATCTTGCCTGTTTATCGTAGGATAATTAATTCCCACCGATTAAGGGGATAATTGCGTGAAAAGGAAAATCTAGTCGAGCTATCGGAAAATATCGTGCGCGTCTCATTAGATTGCAAGCTGGTATTAAATATATTTCCCAAAGAAACGCCCAGCACCATTCTCCGTGTCTTCTTAAAAAAAAAAAAAAAAAACTTAAGCATCCGATTTCTACGGTGCAGACATTCGCTGTAACCGGCTCCGGGACAAGCTCCCTGTAACGTCATTATCGCGCTGAAAGAAGCGATTATTTAACAGTACACAAGCAGGCGCTCGGAGTTACTCGGGGTTTAAGTTCGCACGGAGTGAGTCGTCGTTAGCCTTTTGAGCTCTTTTCTTTCCGCATAGGCAAAGAGTGGGCAAGAGAACTCTCTCCGTGTCCCCTCTACGCGAGGAACGGTTCTCTCCCCCTCCCGCGGAAACTCCCAAGCATTTCGCCACTTTCGATTTTACCCAGAGAAGACGGCCGCGTCGTTACCGTTCATTTCACAGATCGGCCGATCGAAAAGGCGCACCAGGAAGTGGGTCGATCCGCTCCGAAAAACGAGGACGTGCTCGGTGACGTGCACGTTTCTTCTTGACCCACACCACGGAGTCCACCCGCTCGTACAGATTCGAAAACGTCGGAGCGGCCTCGTCCAGGCCGCGTGCGGCCCAAGAAAATATTGTTGACGCCTGCGCGAACGCGAATGCTGTTGCATTCATTTTCGTGGTGACGCAACACGAGATAAAGATCGATCTGTATCGACGTGGATGCTACGATATTTGTCGTGTATAACTAGGGAAATGTGGGAGTCTGAGTACTTGGAAAAATCGTGTCGGATTCGATTTTGGGTATCGCGAGTAGTTGAACTGGTGAATCGCCTGTTTATTTTTTTCTCTTCTTTTTGCGATTCGACCAAATTTGTACTGTACTGTTTTAGGAATAATGGATTGAGGATATTATCGATCAGTACGAGGATTTTTATTCAGGACGTTATTGTTAAAATTTGTATAGGCAAAAGCACTGAGAAAAAAATTCGGGCCGTCGAGTGAAGAAAAATGATTCTGAATTAATTCTCCAAAAAAATCATTAATGTGTGATTATACGTATATAACTTACAAACAAGACGATGAAGATGCCATTGTGTCCAAAAAAAAATCATTAACTTACAAACTTTATAAGATTACCACTAAAAATATCGACCAAATATCGAAGCATTATTGTCTCAAACGCAATGTCAATATTCTACGTCATATATTCTGTGTTTTTTTTTTATGGCTCATCAGCTTTTGTTAGTGTATTTTATTCACAGCCAAAAACAACTCGTCTTCAGCCATTATGGCATACAGATATTAAAAGGTTGGACACCGCTGAGTTAGAGGCACGTTAACCCTAGCCCGTTCGGTAGCCCCAATTCGGTTTTAAATCGAGAGGAAGAACGACGAACCAACGTGAAAACAGACCAACTTCATTCGCAAATCTCCGCTTGATTTGCTTCGCGTGCACTCGCATCATAAATATTGCAATATGTTTGCGGTAAATATTTGTAACGAATACATTATGGCGGAGTAGCGCGTCGGCTTGATCCGCGAGATCTTTGGATATTTGAAAAAATTATCGCCGTATATACATCACTGCTGTGCTATAAATAACGAGCATGGGTACCTGGAAGATTGCAAAAGGTTTCAGGACGAAGAGACAGAACACGTGATTGATCGTTATCGGACAATCCAATATGCATTGCACCGTATTTTGCCATTGAAATATACCGGTATATCCAAATCTTCTGTCCAGGAGCACCCTCTCTATCGCTTACAACGAGACGAGAGCAGCAAGTGCATATACGAATTATCCATACCCTATCCGCGCCATTATCGCAGAAACGCGCAAAACTCAACGAAAACTCGGCACAGAAATTATTTTCAGAATGCTGCATCGAGATTCCCTTGCGAAGAATACATTCCATATCTAAACGTCATACACGATTTACGTGGCTCGTGTAATTCCTCCCTTTCCAGCCGCAACCGGGGTATAGCAATTTTATGCAACACGCGCTACTAAATTTCGAAATAAATAAACCACAATCGCGTAAGAGCATTCGAATGCATAGAAATAGAAACGCTTCAAATCCAATTTACTTTCCCGGCGGTAAGCGATGGTAGGGTGCATCCAGCCGTATTCCCCGCTCATGGTGTAATACACTCACGGATTATATGAACGACATTGAGCGGAACGCGATTTATCGAGACGTAACTATACGTGTGTAGGCGTTCGATCTTATTCCTAACTGGATTTAAGTCTGACGTGAAGGCATCGTATGCGACGTGCCCATTCTACTGGAGGGACAGGCGCGTTGTGTGTACACAGCGGTAAGCGTCTGCCCTCGAAGGGCGCTTCCCCTTGCGCCACGGCCGCGCGAATTCACTGGCTCCTCAACTCTTTTCATGCCCCGATAAAACATCAACGTATATCGCGAAGTACCCAAGTCGTTTAAGTTCTAGGAAAATAAGTGCACACCGTAGGAAATTCTGTACTTATAAACTCGCTGTGCATGTACGGCTCAGGCGACAAACGAAGCGCTCGATACGTACGATTATTCGTAATTTCAGAGAAAACTTGATCGCTTAAGAGATCGAATGGTTAAACGGTTTGGAAGAAGTGGAAAAGTAGAGAAGAAGAGTTGTGCGTTAAAGGATGATCGACTGTAAAAAAAAAACTTATCTTAGGAAATACTCGACATGTTTGCAATTATTTGTTAAATGCGGGGAAAGTGGTGAGACGTAGCGAGTAAAAGTACCGAGAAAATACGAATACGCTGGAACAAAAAAGGAGCACGGTAGTATTCCACCGTGTATAAACTAGGCCAATTTAATCGAAGAGAGATCGAGCAGAAGCAGGAAAGGCTTACAAATCCAGACAACGACTCGGAGCATTTTACAGTGATTAACTCGAATCATCTTTAATCGCTTCCTTCTGGTAAACACCGCGAAATGGTAAATGTTATTTCCCATCCTACAGGCTATTTCATGGGGAAATAAGACGACGATGTAGACGAAGGCGTATTACCAACTCAAGTTAGTAGTTTCCTACGAAGCAGCGAAAGTGAATCCAGATCCCTAAAGCATATCGCATAGCAACGGATAAGGGGAATGCGAGTGAAAATACTCGCTCGGACTATCGAGCGAAAAGCAATCGCGAGGTGGACGCGAATTATGAATTTACATCCGAAAACGATGGTGGCGGATCTCTTTCCTCGCCTGAAAAAGGACACGCGATGATACACGAATAAACGAAACATAGTGGAAGAGAAAGAAGCGCGAGACGCGAACCAGGAACCAAGAAAAGAAGATACTATACTATCCGATAAAGCGATATGAGATCCCAAGAGACCAAGAGTCCAAAACAACTAGACTCCTGAACAAGCGGAATGTATAAAAAGAAATAGGAAAAAAAGAAGAAAAACGACAGACCGAAGAAAGAAAAATCTAAGAGTACAAGAAGAGGAGAAAACGAAAGTCCCGGAGGACGATAAGGAGATACAACGACTCGTTGGAGAGACCAAAAGGACGAGAGAGAGAGAGAGAGAGAGAGAAAGAGAGAGAGAGAGAGAAGGACGCGCTCGGTGAGGCCGAGAAACCGAGAGAACGACACATCGAGGCGGCCGAGTAAATCAGAGAACGAGTCGTCGAGTAGGAAATAAGAGGAGAACGACGCGTTGAGAGACGGGGAGAAGGCGAGAAGAGGCTCGAGGGGGAGGCGGGGCCGTGGATCGGCGGCGCGGCAGAAGGGACGCGAAGAGAGCGAGAGGGAAAGAGAGCGCGAGAGGAAGAGAGAGCGAGTGAGAGGGGGAGAGGGTCGAGATCGAGGCTGGAGCCGGCGTTAGACGCGGTGGGTGGTGCCTGGTGGGGGGGAGAGGGCGGGAAAAGCGGACAGTTGGTCGGAGCGAGAGAGGAGAGGAGAAGGCTGCAGGTACGCGCGTGTGCGTGCGTGTGGCCGCTGTGGAAAGGTCGGCGCGAGCCGGTGGCCGAGGGGCGAGGAGGAGAAACGGATGAAGTCTCCCGACGGAGCAGCGGGCTCGGTACTCGCGCTCCTCAGTGTCTTTCCGGACGCCGTGGCTTCGCGGCACGCACGAGTTTCTCTCTCTCTCTCTCTCTCTCTCTCTCTCTCTCTCTCTCTCTCTCTCTCTCTCTCTTTCTCTCTCTCTATCTCTGTCCTCCTCTTTCTCTCTTCCTCCTCCTCCTCCTCCTCCTCCTCCCTCCCCCTCTCTCTCTCTCCCTCCCCCCTCCTCTCGCTCTGTCTCTTCCTCCCCCGCCCTCCTGGCCGCGCACCGCCGCCCCTCTTTTCCTCTCGCCGGCCTTCCTCGTGCCGTCTCTCCTCGTCGCAGAGCCGCTCCAGGACACGACATCGGGGCACGTCGCCGATTCTCTCTCTCCCCACCGGCCGGAGCGTGCCGTGGGGACCAATAGGAGCACCGCTTCCGGCTACGGCGACGGTCCAATCGGCGCACGCGGCCGACGGATAGACGCCGACGAGCGCCGATTTTGACAGTCGACACACGACGACCGCACCGTGTTGCTCGCGTTACGCGCCTGCCTCCGCGCAACCCATACCCCGGGAGATTAGCCCTCAGGCCGAGCCGCGTCCTCCGCCGATCCTGCGTCCAAGGGCGCGCTTTCCTTGGCTCGCCACCGAGGTGACGTCCCGGGGGAAGATCGGGAAGGGACACGTACCCGATCTGCGGAGGAGCTCGTGGAGCGGCCCGTTCTCCGGGAAGACGGCCGAGGAGTAGCGGAGAGTCACGTGGCGAGAGGTCGGGAAGAACGATTCAAGGACGACGGAGGAGGAGCGCGTAGGATCCGGCGAGGCGGCCGCTGTAATTCGCGGGACGTCGATCGCGGAGGACGCTCGGTTGCGAGGAAAAAAGAGGAAGGCTCCTTCTGGCACCCCCGGAACTTCCCACGGGTAGCGAAGTGAGCGAGGAAGGTGCTCGGCGACCGTGATCGGCGGTAGGATCGATGAGAGGCTGAGAGACCCTGTCGGAGGAGCGAAGCCTCGGTGTGGAACTTACCTGGTGCGCCGCGTTCAACGGCCCTGCCGTTTTCCCGTGAGTGAGCACAACCCCCCCGCGGTTGCCTGCCTGGAAGTTTCCACGTCGCGTGCGATCGCGCGATCCCCCGATCGGTCAAGGCACGGACGCTTTAAATGCGCGCGTGAGAGAATCGAATGAGCTGCGCTATGGAGTACCAGCAATTGGCGCCACCGCCAGTGCCAGGGGTGGTGCTGCACCAGGCGCACCATCCTCAGCAGCATCAGCAAACGGTGCAGCCGCCCCATCCGCACATCGTCGTAGCGCCGGCGCATCAGCAGCAGCCCCAGCAGCCGCCGCCACCGCCGATACCGCCCACCTCCCATGGCCACCAGGTGCACGCACCGCTTCCGCCCATCCACGAGGACAGCACCAGTTCCCGTTGGACCCAGTATCAGCATCTCTGGCGGCAGCACCATGTCTACATGAACGGTAGGAACACGAAATCCACGCTTTCGTCCGGAAAGATTCTCCTCGCGTTATCTACCGCGAGCTTGAGATCGCGAGATCGAATGATCGTCGATGGATTTAATCGATGATGGAAATTGTCGACCTGGCCCATGGGGCAGGGTGAACTCGAAGAGTTCTTTTTAACGAGATTTAACGAGGGGCTTTGGGTGCAACCTCGAGTCTGCGTTGAAAATGAGAGAATGTATCCAATGGTTTTGGCTAGATTGAATCTTTATAGGGTATATTGTTGAATGTGCAGAAGGTCGGCGTTGCCCGCGTAACGAGGCAAGGTTGTGGAGTATTGTAGGGGCGCTACGCGGAAGGAAGTCTTTGATGTTCGTAAAATTCGCTGCGATAGTCCAGCGATGATGGTAAAGACGCAGACTTGAGGTCGTGTGAACGCAAGGAAATCGAGTTGCATATTTGCCGCTAAAAATACGCCAACTTGCAAATTTAGTATGGTAAATATCGATGTAGAGGGAATAATTAGAAACTGCTGCATAGTGACATTATATGTTGAGGAAGTCTAGCGGTTTTTTTTTGCCACGTGAACCGCTACGCTTGATGTCGAATAACTTGTATTTAATGATATATTCTCCCGATGCGAATGTCGATCTGGCTTGACGTTATGGTCTTCGAATTCCGTGAATTATAGGAAAACGTAATTATTTTATGCAAGTTCTATCCGACGAGAGAGTTGCTTCAGCGCGGACAAGAAATTCTGCTTTGACCCTGAAGAGTTTTAACCATCGGTTGTCCACGCTTTAACAACAGACCTGTTGGTCGGAGTTACAAACCGCCTTAGACACTCTGTACAAAGTGACGTTTTTCATATTCGTACGATTATCCTACTGTAAGTATCGATCAAAGTAATCGAGTCTACAAAGCTCATGCTATCTGGACAATAAAAAAATCTGCATCATTTTTTCGTTGCAAATTTTCGAACTCGTTGCTCGAGATCTTGTATCTCTCTGTGCATGGCCGATGTCATTGAATTATTGAATTACTTGAGAGAAAAAAACTCTTGCTAAGTTGCGACGATCGTGGGATATATTGAGCATTCCAACAAGATTCCTGCTTCTATCGCGAGTGGAAGGTTTTATTGTTAGATTTATGTACCTGCTCACATGGTAAAAAATACGTTATAAGAAGTTGAATTAACGTGACAAAAATATAATTGCATGTCTACGTAATGATGCGAAAAAAACTCGCAATAGGTTCATCGTACCACATTCCTTACATTAACATTTCATCTTACCTGCTCCATAGTTATTTTTTAGATCAAAGAAAGAGATTAGAAGGAACAATACCTTCGAACGCATAAATGAATGAGCATTAAGAAGATGTACAGACTTCCAGTATCTTCTCTTGGAATACAGCAAACGTTTTAACCTGTAATATCAAAAATATTCTGCATCGATTTTCCGGTTGCCCTATGACTCCGACCGTGGAAGATTTCTGATACAAAATGTCCCAAGTAGCGCATTAATCGCATTCTTCATCTTCATCGAAAAGAGACAAAAGTAACTCGACTTCGGAACATGCCGTTATGATCAAAAAGCTTACTTAATTTTGCGAAGATTACGAACGTTCAAATCACCAAAGAACAGCTTCTCGGCGATTATCATCCTTCTCTATAAATAAACTATGACCCAACATTGTTGTGACCGATAAATAGTCATCAATAACGATACCATCCCATACCCATTAAGTAATCCAGCATAGTGCATCTTCACGGTAATGAATCACGTACGAAGACTAATAATATAATATGAGAAAGAAACAAAAAAAAAACCTTAAGTTGTAAGGGGTCACGTGAGTTATCTTAAGATTATTTACCGTAATTCAACAATTTCCATCGTGCGAGCGAGATAGAGCGCTGTAGGATCGAACACGCGAGATCTGAAATACGAGTGGCGTGTCGCGATGAGGCCGTTTAGATCGCGTGGAAAAGGGGTCACCGAAAAGCGAAGAAAATGCGAGGGAAGATAGACGGAGAGTGTAATAAGGTCGTTCGATGAAATGAGAGAGCAATCGTAGACTAGAAACGCCCACCTGTTGCTTACATCAGCCAGCCTACATTCGAGCCGTAACTACTGCACGATGATCCAACTACCGGCAGTTAGGCGCTACCCGGGAAAGACTTTCCCCTTCTTTGTTCCTCGCTTTCGACCTCCTTCGATCGTAAATTGCATTACACATTGCGCGAAACCGACCAGCTCGCGGCATCTTTCTTATTTATACGCAAGGAAAGCGTTTTGTACGCTCTCAACAGTGTTTAGGTTTACAACTGTATTCACAAAAGTGTTTCGAAGTTCCAGTTCTGATTTGCTTAACTTGACGTGTATTTATGATTGTCAAGAAGAATTTTTTGGGATGCAAAATGTTTTTTTTTTAATTGGTATTCGAATCGTGCGCTTTTCAATTTCAAAGGATTTTAGTGTAATTATAGTCTTTACTGGTTATATGGTTTTTTAATTTTTTGAATCGCTGATTAATAAAATAACTCAGGTGAGATTAGATCATCGATTTTTAAGTAAGCTGGAAGGAAATTGGATAAAGTCGCATAACGACTCTTCGATTGAGAAGAACGTTAACGAATACGCAACGCTTGCTTAATTTGCACATTTTTAGGACTTTAAATTGTCGGCCGAATTATTATTTGATAATATATGTGGCTTACGCAGCATTTAATGGTTGCCTAGACACGCGTCTGTCATCGCAGTTGCCATAATATTTGCAACGTTTCAAATGTCAAGTTATTTTCAGAAGCGTAAACTTGAACTATGTGAAACCAACGACAGATAAGGAGATGTCTAACATGATGTGTAAGTGTATTTAATGTGAAGAGATGTTTAAATGCCCTGCGATTGCTCGTGCTTGTTTTATAAAGTACGCAATCGCGAGATGTGTTGATGTTTTGTTTGCATTATGGCTAGATATTACGCGGATTGTTTCAAAATCTGTGAACAAAGGTTTACGAGAGGGCTCGTATCTTTCTTAAATCTTAGATTATTCCATCGCCACAATAGAGAAATTAATCGTTCGAAGTAATTCTTCCTACGGACCGACCTTGAATTATGAAAGCAGGTTTGCCGTAATTTGCATATTCGAAGGTATCATTGTTGCTTCTTCTTCGTTGCACTGCACTTGCATACAGTTTGAATTAAACAGAAATGATTTACTTTGCGCACACACCGACGAAACCCTCGGGAATTCAAAATTCCTAGCCTTTCCTCGATGTTTCGACTTCAGATTATCAAACCTATTATGCATAACCTATTTACAGCGCATAAAAATATTCTTATTATATCATCACAAATTTTTCAGAATCATGTTGCATCGAAGAAAACGATATCCAAGTATGAAACACCGTGCATTGTTGTCCAAAGTGCACAAATATGATATAAAGAAAAAGTGCACTTTTTAGCTTTGCCTTCTCGCTGCCACGGTGTTTTTTCGCGAATTTATAAATCCACCCAAAGTTATTTTTACCTCGAAGCGAGCAACGTTGAGTGGGAACTTCATTACCGGGATGCGAGCTGCGTTATGGCATGCATTACCGGTTCTCCAGCGTCTGTCACGAAACGTATTTGTTAACTAGGCGGTTCGAGTTAATCGAACATGGAGCGTGAATGAATCACTCCTTTCCGTGTGTGAACGCATGAATTCACCTATGCACCTATCCTAGTTACAACCAAATCGACTCAAGGCCCTTTGCATTTGCATCCTCCCACGCCTTGCGCTGCTCTCGCTACATCCTTGCCCATTAATCTTCTCTTTGTTATGAAAATGAAAATCGGTGAAAAATGGGGGAAGGAATAATCGTGGGTCTCAGTCGGCTCTTACACGAGAAAGGACGATGCGCTTCCCACGAGGTGCAACGATGCCGGGAAACTTACTTAAAATAGTGTCCTTATCCGCGACAAACTCGTTACGATCCCCGACTCACTCCTCGAGCTACAGTCGTAAACTAGCATTTTTTGTTATCGCGAATAGAACGTTTGAAATGTAGAAATTTTAAGAAGGGGACACTAAATTTGAATATTAGTGGAAGTATCTGGTATGAAATCATCGTAAATTGTAGTTGGTGGTAAAGTCCGATGTTTTCTTAATACGAAACCAGATTATCGCATAGGTTAATATTATTATAAACCTAATGATCGCATCACATTAAATAACGCGTCATACTAACCGTGATAAGTTCAGTCATGTTGATATTAGATCTCGCATGGCTCTCGATCGCTTTACCAGTATTAATTCCTACAAACATATGAAGTAGAGTAAGAAATCGGTGTTCTCTCGTGACAGAAGGAAAATATATAATACGAGTAGTTATGAAAATATATTATGTGAGTAATTACCGTTTGGTGGATCAAAAAATAATATCATCCTGCTGGAGTGGAATTATACACAGATATCGTCGCATGAAAACGATTTCGACGATGTTGGCATTGTGCTCAAGACTTTTAATCTCCAGCGCGCTCATGTCGGATCGCAAATCCGGCTTGCTCGAGCATCATCCTCCTCGAGATTGCGGTTGGTCGAACTTTCCTGATCGCCATGGCACATCCTAATAAATTATCCGGCGTTCTTCTTCGAATGCCTAGCAATAGTTTTCGATCGCCTACGCCATCGCAGAAATTCCGTCGGCACAACGTGATCGCGCGTTTATTAATAAACGACAGTGTACTTCAGCAGTAATACTGGCCAGAAATAATTTCAAAGCTGGTTTCCGGCCTGGTATTCTTCAGTCACTAAGGTAATCATTCTGTAGAATGATCCGCAATGGCTCCATTAACTGTTTACAGTATCGTGAGATGTAATTATTCGAGAATTCGGGATTAAAGTTGAATGGATCGTGCATTTCGAAGTACAATTGTCGTGACGCGGTTATTCTTAGGAAATTCAGGAGACGTATGTTAACGGATTAGTCAACCATTCCAATGGAAATGGCTACCAGTGCTGTACCGTCAAATAATTCACAGCTGTGGTCCATTCATCGCTAACTATCGTAGCTTCTTCTTTACGCAGCTTTTTGCGAATGGCGATGACGCAAAAAGAGCCAAGGACTTTTTCAAAATGAAAATCAGTGGTTACAACGGTTGCCTTTAGCAACTTTATAATCTTCTAATTTTTTGTACATTCTTATTACATCGGAGATTGCACGTTAAGCAATTTGATATGCACCCAGAAATTCCATGAATCTGCCGAAGGAAATTACATAGCTACTCGATGCTTACACTACGCGATGGACGTTCACTACCGCAAATTATATTCTTACAATCACATGTACACAAGCGACGTAAAATGCATTAAATCGCCAATAAACAAGATGTATCCCTGATATAAAGCTTATCGGTAGCTTCATTTTTTAATGAAACAGTGGGTTTCAATAGTGTTACCATACGTTCTTGCCAAAGGAGGACAAAGAGAGTTATTTTTCAATTTTCATAATAATAATAATAATAATAATAATAATTTAAACAAAAATGCGAGGATGAAAAATCTGAATATTTTTGCATATAAAAAATCCAACCAGTCTGAAATTTATTGTCTAAAAAAGAGGATATATCCGAGGAAGAAGGATTCATGGTAACTCTAGTTTGTATTTATTTCACTATGCTACTATTTTTCTACTATTCCTTCAACTATGCGTTACATTTAGTAAAGCTTCTTTCCATACATCGTCAAAGATCTTATATAGAATTAAGTAAAAAAAGTGGTTTCCAAAAAGACGCAACAACATCGGGACAGCAAACGTACTTCGAGACTTTCAAATCGTACCCGCAATTGCGAGGCACTGCATTCAAATCAAATAATTGGACATTTACGGGCACTCGCGTTTCCCCCGAAATCCCCGTGGAGTTTTGAAAAGGCCGCGGTTCGCTTACCTCGGTAGAAATCATGCCTCCGGTGGTTTGTTCCCCTGTAATCTCATTCCTCGATCGACCAGCTCGCGCTCGGTGCCTCGGCACGCAACGAACGTTTGCCCGAGCGGACTATTTTCCGCCTTTCGCGATTCCACGGGCAGCTCCCGTTCGTTACTCGGGAGATGAAGTCACTTAACTCCTTATTTAGCTTCAAGTAGTTGCACCCAGCACGGGCGGACGAGGGAGCGCGCGTGCACGCACACCAACGGGCCCCTTCTACGTAGTAGAAGCGAGACCAGCTCGTGCGGCCGCGCTCTCGAATCGTAGCGCGCGCATAGGCTCGAATTGTCGTTCGATTCAATAGATCAGAAGCCTCGCACCGTAAGGTCGACAATGCTAGGGATGGGCAGGTCGGCCTCTCCCCGTCCTGCGAGCTCGTATCGTTGCCATTAGCGTGGAACAATGAGGAGCCGCAAATGCGAACCGTCATCGCCCGAAATACGCCCTTTTCGAAGCCACCGTGTGCTCGTTTCGAATTGGACTTTATCAAGGGGCGCGCGGTGCTCGGAGGCGGCGGACCTTGGCGCTTGAATTTACCTCTTTGTTCGCCTATGTAAGCGCCGAGCAAACGGCACGCATTTGCATTCCTCTGCCCGGAGTCCCTTGCCCGAATACTCAGCGGGTAGAGTTTGCTCTTTTCGAAAAGAGCGATAACGCGGCCCGATAGCTTACGATAGATAACTCGCGATTCGGTGTGCGGTGTAGTCTGCTCGAAGAATGCGGAGGATTCTTCGAGGGGGAATGGTATTCGAATCTTTCCTCTTTCCTCCTTATATTTAGGCAAAGGCTCGTGGTCGTTTGATTGATACATTATTTGCGTGATCGTTGATTATTATCGGGCACTGGCAAGGCGGGTTCCAGTCGTAGCGGAACGATTATTGTTGTGGGAAATTGATATTATTGCGACGAGCGTTTTATTCGAAGCACATTCGGCATCCTCGTACTTTTCCGTGTGATGTACGTACGTCATGGACTCGATGACTTTATAAATATTCTCAGCTTCCTGAACATTACGCGCCAACGCTTTCTCGGTGCATCGACATCTCTCAAAATTTTCGCTGGACTGTACGAGGGCAATAAGATCGAAGCGAATGGAGAGTGTATTTGAAAGTTTTCTTTAAAGCAACGAGCATGGCCAAATGTCTTTGACTCGTGGTTTTAGTTTTGCCACTGTACTTCTGGTGAATTGGCCATGATAGGCTATTGGAGAGTGCTATCGTGTAACAAAGGATGTCTAGCTATTAGGATTTTTGAATTTTGAACGGTGCGAAAAGCCTCGCGCGAAAAAAGGCTTCGCTAATTTATGGCATTGCACATTATATTTTCCTAGAATTTCTCCACCCACTCAGACGTAATTAATTGTAAATTTTGAGTCGTTTTACCTTGGCCAGTATTTGTCTAGTCACAGCTGCCTCTTTGACAGCCGAAACTTTCTATAGATAAGAATTTCCTGGGATCTTACACGTGACATTTTTTTCCAAACTCGTGACCTTTCTCTTTGAGCACGCGTTACTTTCGTGCGGACCCACCGATCATCGAAACGGTCTCCGTATTTTTCCAAGAGGCATTCAAGAAGAAACGAACGTTATGCAAATTTTATACACTTTTCTATACATTTTTCATGTATAGAACAAAAAACGCTTCAGCACTGATCTTCTTTACATCGAAAAAATTACACGATAAGTATCATCTGAAAATCAGTAGCATAAATTCACGATTGTTCAACGTAAAATAGTCTCCATTAGATAATCATAGTACAAATTCGCGAGCGTGCAACTAAAGTCGGTAACCTTGGCGATATCAAGGCGCATCTTAAACGGCAGTAGTTAAACTGAACATCGTCGACCTCCGACCTCGATTCGCCAATGATAATCTCCTCGAGAACGCTCGTAAAGTGTTACTTTTGAATTTCAACCGACGCTTGCCCGCAAGATTCTCGGGATTTCCGCGGGAAAGCAAGGAGTATGCCTGGAATTCGAATTCACAATTTATTTACACGCGGTATTAAAAGAAGAAAGTCCTAGAAGTGACGACAAAAAGATAACGATCGCTCATTCGTATTTGCCCTACAAAATCATTTGGCATCTTTTTAAACTTCATCTTATCGTAGAAAGTAAAAGTACAGCGCTCGAGTTCGATGCGCGCGTGGAAGAATTTCGGGCGATAATAATTGACACTACTCGTTTTCGCTAGAGCGCAATATAATTTTATTATCTACAAAAGTAAACACACGAGGGACAAATATATATTCGTAATTTATAATGCGGTAAAGCGTGTCTGGTTATCTAGAATGTTCACGCGGTTGTTTGGAGAAATTATCGTCTTTGCAGCGAACCAGGATGGTATTCTGGGTATTATTCTATCCTTCGAATGTACATCAAACGTAATGCCGTCGTTGTACACGGCGCCAGCAAGGAAATGATCGCTTGAAACCGATTCATTTCTGCGGCGATATTTTATTCGCTTCCTTGCATTTGCACGCTGTCCTCGAGAAACGCGCTCGAATCCAAGTAAAGAATATTTGGCGAAAAGGGCGGCCAGGAAAGGACAGGCGGCCTACATTTAATTCTGCTGAGGCGAGGAACGCTTCCTAGGCCTGCCTTCTCTTCTGACCTAAATTCACGCTCTATATTCTAACCTTGACCTTCGGTAGGGCGATTCCACGCGCTCGGGTTTTACGCTCGTCATATTTTATTAAGCATCGCACGGCATGCAGGTTATACGGTACACACCGTAATGGCGTTGCTTAATCGACGTTGGGAAAACGACTCCACGAGCAACGATAGTATCTCATTCGAAATCCATGCTGTGCGCAATTATGAATGGGCGTTTAAGTATACGAATCGCGTATTTAATGGAGTACATTCTTTCTGCAGTCCGAACGATGCATTTTAGAGGGGAAAAACGCTGATCCGCACGATCGAACTTGGATGGATTACAAATAGAGGAGGAATTTCTCCTTTTGGTACAACTGCTCGTTCAGATGAGACATTATCTTGCCCGCAAAAAAGTTAACAGAAGTGAATGACGTTATCTGTTAAAGAACGCGCGAAGACACACGATAAATTACTTTCTGCTGGTTATTTTTACGGAATGCGAGGTCGGCTATTATCTCCACCGGAAACTTTGATCGGGATCGAATCTAAGGTACGAAATACTCTCGTTATGCGGGATGAAAGTTTTTCGTAAGAAAGTAGAGGCATGGTAAGAAAAGTATGGCGAGCTGAGCGCAATTCTTTCCACCCTCTTGCCTTCCTTGGCGGAATTTAATTATTATTTACAATGGCACTTCCACGAGAAGCTGCAGCGATTTATCGGAAGACCCTGCGCTACGTGTTGATCGTTTTCAAGCCGTCAACCGACGCCTCGCACTGCAGTAGCAGATTTTCCGAAGTCCATGGCCCGTTGTACGTCATCTAACCTTCTCGAAGGCCGCGCTTTAATCCGGAGCCTAAACGAAGCCGCAAAAAATCGGACGTACTTCTGACCCGACCTATGCCAGGCAGTGGATCGTATTTTCGCATATAGTTCGACGCGCGAGATAGGTGAAATAATGTCGTAAGATGCGTAACCTTGAGCTAGTACAATCGTTATTAATCGAGATCAAAGGGCGCGCGTTAAAGCGCGTCTTCTTAAATTAATGTTGCGATCCAGCTAATTACGTAAATACAGCATTTTGTCAAATCAATTTGAAAATTGAATTTTAATTTTGGAAAATCCCGCGGAGTGGACTGAATTGTCATTCTAGTAGGTTAGCAGTTAATACACAGATTATAAATATAGATAGAAAAATAGTTACTGCCCGATCATCGATACAGAAATATCAGATAAACCTGACAACATTGCAGCAGGTAAGAATTTCCCAACGCTTTTCTTCACCGAAGTATTTGCATAGGTTTCCCATTTTTCTGCCACGCGTAAGTCACACAACGTCTCCTTTATCTTTACAACTTTCCTGCCGATACGAAGTTCAGAAAAACTTAATGTCATGCTGGCAAATTGCAATTTTATACCGATGCTCGCGGCTGATCATTTAAAATAGTTTTGACACCAACGAGCAATATATACATACAGTTATACATATATACAATTACAACTATACCCATATACAATACATTCATAATACGCATATTACCATATATACATATGGCTCAAACCAGTTTTCATCCTTTATGCGCCAAATTATATCTGCGAATTATACAACTCGCGAGCTATTCCCTTTTATTCCAGGTATTTCAGCTTAATAGTGCTGCCAACCGTTATTAATATTATTATTGCTTATCTCAGAGATATTATATAATTAAAACCTACACGTGGTCCCGTGAAAAAGTAAAATGATTTGCTCAAATATCAATGTATTAGCTTCTAACGTGAGTGTTACGCATAGAGCGTTCATTTATGCTGGCCGCGATCAGTCGAGCGTCGCCAGGTTTATGTGGGTAAAGGAGTTAAGTCAAAGATCCGGCCCGTAGGGCGTCCGCGTGTCTTCGCACGTGCGTTTCGGCGAACACGTGATAGTGTCTCGGGGGTACGAGCAGGGAGCACGACGCAGCACGTGCATCGAGGAAGCGCACACGCGCAAAGGCGGGTTAGCTTCTGAAAGCGAAGAAGAGGCGCACGAAATGTGTGCTGCGGAACGTACATAGGTTTTCCTACGTATCGCGGGGGCACGCGTCCATCCACGTGCTTCCTTTCCAAGGAAGCGAAATTGGATTCCACACGGCGATATCGATCGGCGCGGAGATGATTACCCGGGACTCTCGCTCCGTTACAGTCGACGGCCAAGGAGGAAAAGCGTTGGGAATAGGATGGACTAGGGTAGAGCGAGAACGATCAACGACTTTCAACCGATCTGCCACGAGGCGTTATATATATAAAATGTCCAAATTTGGACTGACATATTTGATTGGACGTTTTGACCTCTTTTTTATGGCAACGGTTAAATAATAATAGCTGTTCGATGTCAGTATTCCCTCCGAGATTATGAATCGTAGGACATATATTTGATGGAATCTTATATTAATTTTGGGAGAAGTATCTGTATCGTAAAACACCTTTTTAGTGTTTTGTCATCGAAAATTGAGATAAAATTATACTTTTTTTTACTTTGGTTTACTTTGGAGCCTCATTGGTTTTAATTGTTTGGAGAGATAAATATATTTTGATTCAGTTTTATTTCGTCCGTGGATACGGTGATCTTCTGTAGGCGTTTGGTGTTAGTCAGAATACTTGTAGTATGAGATTGTTCTTGAAACTCATCTCTTTGGTATTTATCGATGGTTTCAAAGTTTTAAATTCACAGTCTCTAACTTTGTTATCTAAACAAAATCTTGTTGATCAACATCAGCATTTTTACAAAATCCTAACGTAGAATAGCTCCCAAGAGTTAAAAAGTATTTGATGGCTGCGCTAAGGTGCCTCTTAGACTGCAAGTGTATCCGCGCGTAAAACTAATCGCCGCTGGACCGTGAATTATTGGACATTCGACAGGTTCATTACCATAAATCTCGTGTCATCCTTAACAAACTCGCAGATCCTAAATAACGAGTAATAACAAGAGGCTTTGCCGATAAACACGGACACGTGCTCTCTATATCCGTCCCTTTTCACGAAATATACCACCTTTTCTATAACTCGTATTACTGAAAGTTTACATCGCTAATCCGATCTCACGTAATTTTAAAACAATCTGTACAATTTTATATAGAATATTTAAAACGTAAGTCAAACAGTTGAAAAAATCTATTTCTTTGACTTATCCGAAAAAATTAAAAATCGCACAGATTAATGTGATAAACTATGATTCACGTCTTCTACGAGAAGCTATTCTTGTTTTAGGATTGAAATACAATTAGAAGATTGTCTTTAAATAATGCTACTATTACTGACGTTCTTCAGAATGTACTTGATTTAGAATCGAGGTGACAGTGAAAATAATTTACACTTGCTCGATCACGGAGATCATCGGCCTCGAGGACTTTTATAAGTGGCAGCCGACATCACGATCGATTTCTGAAATATGCGCTGAGAAATTAATCGGGATGACTTTTTGAGTAATGCGACGTGTGCAGTCTCACATTCTCAACGAATCTTCCGTGATTCAATCGGAGGTTTTATCGGTAGGACTAATTGCGCGCCGATGGACACGCTTATTATTTATAAAATCACCAGCCAAGTTCGCTGACGTGTGTAGGTAGAAAGAAACTCAGAACTTGTTACGATAATTCATCCTCCGTTCCCGCGATTGAATTCGTTTTGCTTGGCCTTCTCGGTCTCTCGATTAATACCTTGAATATTCCGTCGATTGGATGCACATTGCACTCTGCCCAACTTCGTTTTATGTATCCACAGAGCAAGATATCTCGAGTTGATGTATCTCGGATAATTATCGAATACTTCTAATCGTTTTTTTACCGACAATTCGCTTCCTATGACAAAATTGTCGCATGATGATAAAGCGGCGTGGAATAAATTTCAGAGAAACGCAACGTTTACGCTATTATTTCTACTTTCACAGGATACAAATGTTGTTTCGATACGGATTAGAGTGGCTATATAGATGTAGAATATAGACATTTAGATTCGATAGAGTTGTCTACGTGCGATCCCAGTTTAATATTGAATAGAGTATACGAACTAGGGTGAAATTCAACAAAGAAACGAATTCTGACGCAGGATTGTAGTAATACACTTTATCGTCGCATGAATTCGCACTGCGCCATCGATATTTACCAAGTGGGAGGCTTCAACGAAGCGAGTTGCATACCTTGAACCAAGGACTCGTGTGTTAAGGAAACGTCTCGACAAAAAGAGACGAGTGATTTGCTTTACACAAAATAGACAAATAAAATCGGGATTAAAGTACGAGAGCGATTAAAGTAAGAACTTCGTTGCCACGCAGACCTGTAACGCGCGCCCCGTGTGTAACCACACACTCCGTTAATTATTTGTGAGAAGTACTTTGGTGAAGGATTATCCAGCTGCATCGATATGCGCTGATCAACTCACACGCGCGCGTGCACTTTTAAATAATTACAAATACTGTTCGACATGCTTTTTCTCAAATGCAAAGAGGATTGCGATGCACCCGTTGGGCTGATATTATTAACTCGCGGTCTGTAATTCCCACGTATGCGCTGCCTTAATCAACCGTGGTTATGCAATGGTAAAACCACGATGATCCATCAAGTGAAACGAAAGTATCTATTTCGTTGGGCGCCACGCGGTGTGAACTAAGGAAAGACTTAGATAGTCTGTAGCGTGCCAATCGAAAATTTCCCCCAAGAGATCCGAGTTTGAATTCTGATCGCCTGGATTATGTGCACCATGCTGATATTATTATATTAAAACAATTGCGAGAATTTTAACCATTAATTGTGATAGTTAACTATTAATCAAACTTATTTTTAGCAAACAATGAGAAATTACGGCTCAGTAGTTTTTAAAAGAAGCAGTTAATATTAAGGACGAATAGAAAATCCGAAGTTTGTTTTTCCTTCTCCAAATTGGCTTTTGATAGTGATACGATATTTAACATAAATTGCATACGGAATGCTCTGTGCTCTTGTGCAATTTACAGCGACAAAGATGCATTTAACGACAACTAACGTATTTTTTTTTTTTGCTTTCAGGTAAGCAATCATGAGAGAAAATTACTAAAAGTACTATACAGATCGGATTACGTGAGTACGAATCTACGCTCTACCAATTCTGTTCCTAAGCCCACGTAAAGCGTGCGTTAGGCTTCGTTTAGAAAGAATCAGGCTGTCGTTAATCGGGCCAAAATGGCGAGAACGTCCTTCGGTGTGCGCATAATTATCGAAGCGTTAACTACATACTAGACTAATAATTACACAGATCCCACGTGCTGGATTAAAGTTTGACGCAAATCGATTGGTGATAAAGAATTATTTTTACTCTCCTTCCATTGCTTTCTTCCAGTCTGGGAATCAAATTTAATACTCACATCATTCAAACGTCATAACTTTTTTTTTTTCTCAACATTGCAATCGAGAAGAAAATCGACCGATCAAACCTGCCAACATTTAAGTGCATCGTGCACATGCAAATACATCTATCACGTGTGTCGTAATTGTTTAGGATAGATTATTATCAGACCGTTATATTTATTACGGGTCGCGATGTATATTTTATATATCATTTATTCAAGCATAAAAATGCTGGTGGCATTTATTAATTTTTTAATTTTTTATTACAAATTATAATTTAGGATTAGTACTATATTGAATATCTTAAATTTTTATATTTTGATGCGCATACAAGGGTTGCCAGTAAATTATTTTCTAAACAAAAGTTTAGAGACATCGCCCTACATTCGCACACTTATTATCTATACAAATGAATATTCTTTAATGAAACTTAAATCACTCCATCGACGTCTTTTCTGAACTACAACTTAAACAATCTAATCTGCTACTTTATACCTCGATACGAACTAATGTACAAATTACATTTGCCAAATGCATTAAATTATCTCGTAAGTCGAGTCTCGGTTGATATAACCCAACGAGCCGCTTTTTCAATTATTAAACGATACCATACACTAGAGTGGTATCGTTCAAATTTTAATGTACAATCTTTTTCAAATAATTAAAGCGGATAATATGATGATACCACATCGATGCTCGAAAAGACCATTAGATATTACTTCAGTAATACTGACAAAACGAGCAAGAAAGTCGGGTGATACGTATACGTGCATGGACAAATATTTAATCACAGCCTTTTAGCGATGTTCGAGCATTTTCAGGTTTAGACTATAGACTTCCTTAACGGTGGATAAAAGTGTAGAAAAACTTTGTGCGATTCGGCACGCATGCTGACTACGGTGTGCAACGACGATACTAACGCCGAGACATAAATAGGCAGCCGTGTTATCGGACGACCCTCCTAGACCTCGACGATAAACTTTTCGTTGCCTCGTAAAGCCCAACAGTAGACGCTCTCGTTAAGGCCAATTAAAACTCATCTGAGAGACGCAGCGATCCCGTTTCGATCGAAAATCCGATAGCAGCTTTTCGATTCTGTCTGCGAACGTCTCTATTAGGAGCCATATCGGCGAGACCTCTAAATATCGCAACGGAACTAGCGCGATAATTTCTTCGTCGGATTACGGTCAAGGCTTGCTTTATAGCGCTCTTTCGTCAGCTAGGAAAGCAAAAAATCGAGGAATTTTTAATGGTACATTCGGTACGATAAAATCGAGCGAGGATTTGTATAGGAAAATCTGTAATACGTGGAAGTCGAACTAAGTGCATTTTTAGATTAAATCTCCTGCTGAAACAGACAACGCGACTCTGAGGAAATTAAGCTAAACGAAGGAGCAGCTTTCGATAATGTTTCGCGATAGAGATGCAGTTTTGATTTCGATTGTTCGGTTTGCGAGGAAAAAGTTTGAAGCTACGTTTGAAGAAACGAGCCGAGTCTAAGTTCATCGTTTCGATAATCCATCGTCGTTCTTGCGTCACCCTTTCAGTTACCACAAACCGTGTATTATGACGGGCACTGCACTATTTGCGCAATTTCACGAATACAGCCTTTATTATCGTTCCGCGAACATTTTATCGGGCCGAAAATTAGTGCTTTGCACTAGCACGTGGCTCACTTTTTAAAGGCAATAATCGCCCTCGTTACGCTAACGGAGCCTCGTTAGAAAATGGAAAGAAAAAATACGACGGACTATCAAAACGACGCCGACCATGAACAATGCCGATTAGGTTTATTCCTGTTGCCAACGTAGATAAAAAAAAAAAGGAGAAAAAAGGGAAAAAAAGAGAACGAAGTTTTTTTTTTATTCTCCACGAATCGGCCATTTTTTTTTCTTAAAGCCTTGCCAGGCGTTTCGATACGCTAAAGTCCGCTTCTCGCCTATTATACGCAAACTTTTGCTCGACGGAGCTTTCTATTGCGTTTACAATAACACAAGAAGAGTCGAAGGTCATTGCGTATCCAGGCCTTACGTTCCTACGTATCGCGAGCTGATAACGTTGTTCGTGAAATACTTGCTAGGGAACATAGCAATCTCTTTTCGCTACTATCCGTTTAAGTGCTCATTATGTACCTTGTGCGATAACAGCTCTCGCGACATGTATAACGATTATGATATAAAAATTACGTGCAATTGTACCGATCAGCGTTTTAATGGCATCGAGGAATTTCGTAGCACGAGCAAGAGAGGTGTGTTAAGTGACCCTATTTCTCTATTTTGCATATTGTAAGTCGGTTAACAGTACCTCGAATCTCCATTGGCACGAATAATCTTATCGTCCACGTAAGATTTTTGCCACATATCTTTGGCTCCAAGAGCGTTAATATGGGTACTAGATGCGCGATGTTGGTGTCCAAAATGATTTTCGCCCGCGAACTATTGGCAAAGAGAAATTTGGAGGAACTTCGCCTAAGTGGGAATGTAAAGTTTAATCTCGTAGCAAGTAAGTATGTATAACGATGTCGAGACGAGAAAGTCGAAGCATATTTCGGTCTCTTTGCGTGATACCGGTACGTTTTGCACGGCATTTGCTTTTACACGCAGAGATATTCCACGTACAAATGGGAAAAATTGAATTAAGTTCCGTTCCGAGCTAACGACTTCCTGAATTCGTAGTTGTTGCTTCTCTTATGATATTTCCGACTTGTCGCGGGAACAGTATTTGTGGAGAAGAAAGAAAGTCAAGAAATAAGCCTTCAAGAGGCGGCAATAATGTTTTTAAAAACAGTTTCTGACATTTTGGACATTTGTCGCTATGGATAGCAGAGGCCTGTCCTTTATTTGATTCTTACGCTTCAAACTAGCCTGGGAATGATCTGTAGAAAAACTTATTCAATGATTTCGAATTATCCGCTTAATTAAAGTGTGGCACCTCGAAATTTTCCTCAGCTTTTGAGACGGATCGTGGAACACCTCTCCATAGCAGATTTACAAGCACCAGATATCGACACTTAGCCGATATGTCAATTACGATCTTAACGATGCTTTTATATTAGAGCACAATAATATATTGAGAATAATAGTATGTATACTACTTTTATAATGCAATGTTGGCTCTAGAACAGTGGTTTAAACCTTATCACTCCTCGCAAAGCTTGCAAACTGACGAATAAGACATAGATAATGTATTCTCATCCTAAACTTATATCTCCACTTACAGAAAAACCGTCATAAAAACGATGTTATCCAACATTAGATCCGATGTACAAACAAAAACGATGCCTTAAATTACAAAGTACCAGATTTGTTAAAAAAAAACATTCAACATCACGTTATCGCATAAAAATTCATATTTCTGCTTTATAAACCCGCGTCTCAATACAAATCTTTAATCCAAAAAACCACGTCGTAACACTCGATAATTAATTAGTCCCTCCGAATATTCATCAAACGCTCTCGCTGAAAACAATGTTTGACATGGTGTATAGACACATTTAAATTCACATTCTCGTAATTCAAAATACGACCTCAAGCATGACTAACCGGGTGCTGGACTGAAGGAGTTTGAGAGAAGCAGAAAAAAATCGTAGAGATGAAAGAGAGCAGAAGAATCGAGGGGAGGGGGGGGGGGGAAATTTCCCCAAATGCGAGATTATTAGAGCCGGATTTCTTCGGAAACTCGGGTGCAACGTCCTCCGCGATTTTCACTTTCGTTTCTCGGCAAGGGGGAGAAAGAGAGAAGGAGAGAGAGATAGAGAGAGATAGATTCACACTTGGCTTCTCCCAACTGACTGCTGAATGCCCTCGCACTCAACTCTGTATTCACGCTCGGTGCATGGATTTCGCTCTCGCTTTCCTTTATGCTTAATTGCAGAATAACCGTGCGCGGCGCCGCTACCGGTAAACCGAGGATAGAGTTTTGCGCCTCGAGCCACCACGATTTCCTACGGCCAGAGAAATAATAACGATAATAGCGTTGCCGGTGTTTTCCTCGAGGAGGAAGAAATTAGTGGGAAATTAATACGGCCCTTGCCTCCCTGAGCAGCTCTTTCGAAGCCAATATCGAGATAGTAAAATTGCTGTGGCGTGCAACTCCCGAGAGCCGGATCGTCGTGGCGAATTCGACGGTGGATTGTCGGTGCCAATTGGCAGAGACAAATGGATCTACCCTGTTTCCTCAAAAAATAATGTCGGTTTTATTACACAGACGATTATTGCTCGCTCTTAGATAGTTCTCGGAGATATATGTACGCGATGTGAAGAGGAAAATATTAAGGATCGTGCACCAGAAGTAACCGTTTTTGCTATTAATATGGAAGATGTAACGTTTGATTGTCGATTTACTTCCGATTATTATTTTGTCGTTGATTGAATCTGTGACGTGTACTTTTTCTCGAAGCTGTTATTCGTATGATCGTTATAGCGTTGTATCTCTTTATATAGGTATTGGTTTATTTGTTAACGAATGTGCCATTGACTGTGCCATTGAATACGAGATTATATCGTGAGCTTGGAAAAGGATATAAAAAGTTTTGTAGGCGTGGCTTTTACCGGTATAAATTTTATTAGTTCTTTGTTTTTCGATGTATGGTAGATTATGGAGAAACGTGATAATGGAAATGAAAATGCGCGCACTTGTCAAGGAAACGGCTTGTTACATTTTATGCCGGCCGCGTTGCAGAGCTAAAAGATAATTAAGTTAAAGGAAATCATATTCAGTGAAAGTTGATTGGATTGAAATATGGCTCTCTGAGAATTTTTCCATTGTAATCCAATGCAATACGAAGATCGGTATCATAGTAGTAATAAATATTGCATTTTACACGCAATTTTGCTTTGCCACGTTGAATCCCGTTATTATTCCGTTGCTCGAGGCCATTTTGCCTGGGTCAACGAGCTATTGCTTAAGGCTACTTCCAATACCGATCCTCTTCCATGTATCACAATAAGTAAAAGCTCAAACACGCACACGTGGAATGTATGTCATAGATTATTTTTATAGTTCAAAAGAGTGACAATATCAGAATTCTAAAGGAGAATAAACATGTCTAGCGTCGTTTAATACCTCTTTAGAAATATCAATAACCACCTGTGCACGTATCAATTAATAGTTTTATCAACAGCATCTTTATTGAGAATTTAAAAAAATCCAAAATTATTCTCACGGAAATCTAGCTTGATATATTACGCAACTTCCTCGTATATTCTGATACCCAATGACCATGACAATCCAATTTTACATTTAAATTTACACTTTTATATCAGCTACCGATCCTAGCCGTTTACACTCTGCCCGCGCATGTAATCACGGTAAAATATCGTATTGTTATAATATAAAATATCCTTAAACACAGTTACACTTGCGCGCATGCAGAACTAACAAGCCGTATACCATTATTATAGCCACACTATTTACATTACTCGGCATAAAAGCGTATCGCCAGACTTTCTACCCGATACAAACAATTCTTTCTTATACGCCTGCTTGTGACTTCAATCTCCTTAAGCTACTACCTTGAGCAGAAATAACGAACATGCTTGGCTAAATTTAATTTGATCATCATCTGCTTCCGTTTCTCCGGTCGGTAAGTCTCTCGAATGAAATGGGATTTGTTTAATATCTTAGTTCCGGCATTCGAAGCGCTCCTGTTTTCCACACGAAGGACCTATCTTTTTGTTCTCGACTGTGTGTTTCAATGGCAAGGAATTTCGCGAGGAATGAGAACCACTGATAGAGGACGAGGCGTGTATTTTCAAGCGTGCAGCCGTACGATTACTTTCTCTGACGATCGGTGACGTACCTTTGGAGTCAGTCAGGAAAACAGGCGGTATGACGAGAACGAGAATTGCACCGATGACCATGACGACTATGATACTCGGAATCGTCTCTTCCAGCTCCTCTTCCGGACTTTGCTTCGACGTTTTCATGATCTTAATGATCCATGCTATTTCCAAGACCCTTTGCGGTCCAGTGCCGGACATTCCTCGACACGGATGAGAGATGGAATAGGAATCGCGTATTGTTTGAGGAAAGCGAAATTTCATACCTTACGGTGTAATAAATCAGTAGACTTTTCTACGAACGAAATTAGATGACACGAAATAGCGCGAAGAACCGCTCGTGGCCTTGATGGATTGGAACTATGAGTTATTTAGTATGATTCTCGAACCAATCGATGCTACTGCGAATAATCTTAAATACATCTAGACGCGGATGTTTATTGCGAAATCGTTGAAATTATTTATTACGTACACAAGGTATGGATATGATTTATATTTTTAACGAAATTCTCGATGCTTCGGCCGATATTCTTGGCCTCTGAGACATCGCAGGTTGTAACAATGTAATTTCTCTTTATACGGTGAATCGATGAATTTCGAAACTACACACACACACGGTGGTCTGACTTTCTCCATTTCC
Organism: Ampulex compressa; assembly: GCA_038496175.1. Taxonomy (NCBI): domain Eukaryota; kingdom Metazoa; phylum Arthropoda; class Insecta; order Hymenoptera; family Ampulicidae; genus Ampulex; species Ampulex compressa. The sequence continues at coordinate 50,412 of JBCFXI010001155.1, forward strand.
TCCGGGCGTGCATAATGGCTTATGCGATTGCCAACGTACCGTACGCTAGATATCCTTCGGTCATAATTTAAAACGACGACGAAAAGCGATCGTTCGATCGTTTACATCTGGCGATAACAATGGGCCTTTGCGCAATACAATAATTATAACAACGTCACCGGGGTTTTTTTTTTCTCGATATTCCTTATCCCGGTAACTATTGTATATTCCATAATGTCTGATGGCAATCTAAAAAGGTCTTTTTCATTTTAAAGCAACGTTGATTCTTCCGCTTTCCTGGTTCGCATTAATAGAGCATTTCTACTTATTAAGCTTCTGTTACTTTTACATATTAACACCACGCGTCCACACCTCGTGCGGAAGGAACTAATTAAGGATATCGTTAACACAGCTGACATATGACGGGCGCGTCGATAAGTAGCGGCCTTTGTAACACTATTCTTGTAATATTATGTCCAGTGTAACTTTCCACGTAAAACAGTGGGCCAATAAATTCATCCGTGGGCCCGAACATATACGAGTAGCAACTTATTAATACAAACTCTCAACATTTCGAACGTGACATCGCGTTCTTATGAGATGACAAACTTATACACTCGGATCTTCTTTGCGCAGTCATGGGGATACGTTTATCAATCCACGCTTGACACGAGACCCGGAAAAGGGTGTATTAACCGACTTTGGCAGCCGGGAATGCATCGCTCAGCAGCACCTGCTGCACTCTATAATGCGATTTTCTTTTGTCATTAAGCGGTATTTACGCTAAACACTGTTTGTTACCTGCGGTCTTTTCATAGAACGTCAGGTTCTTCGAGCGGCTTCTTGCGCCAACGTGGTATTTTACCAGTTCTCTTAATAATTAGATCTAATTACATGTATCGCGGTTAGCCGTTGTTTTTACAATCTTCAATGCCAGCTTTATCGCAATCCGCGGTACGCATCGCGGTCCGTAATTCAAGCATTGCAATGTAGGTGTGCGCCATGTGGCTCGAAAGAAATGCCACTTTTTTTTTCTCCAACGACGAAAGGTCAATAGATACTTGCTTGAAATCGCGGTTGAGGCTGTGCGCAGTCATCTGTCCGCGAGAATAGGTACGTGCACGTTTACCAGCATCGAGGAACGGTTCGAGCTTAAAACGTGGGGCGGATATTTTATGTGGAAGTCGATCGTGGGTTTTATCGACAGCACTGTTGCGATATAAGAGCTCCCTGCCCTGTATCGATTACGAGCCTCGATATTTCTTTCCTATTAGCCAGCAGCTGATCCGATGTTATCTCACGATACGACGATTCGCTCGCCTTTATTGTCAGCAATAGTGATTTGGGAAAATGGCGCTACCTGCTCGCTACCACACTAACTCTTCGTAAGAATTGAATTCGAGCATTTCGAAGCGAAATTAAGCGAATCGCGGATTTTTCGCACGGATCGTTCGATCGATTAATTAACTGTATCGGCATTTCATATTTGAAGCTCTGAAACAGGAATACTTCCATCAAATGTTCGAGGGTATAACACAATTTCTATCTTAGGGAATATTGTATTTCCAGCGTTTTTGGAAAAATGACCTCGTATCGGACATTCGACCGCGGTTGAAACGCATAATTAGTCAGCTGACACGATGATGTATATCTAATCATCGATTCGAAGAACTATCCATATACGAAAAACACTTGCACTTGCTGTTTAGAGAAAACGTGGCACGCACAGAAAAAATTATATATATATATATGCAACATTCGAAATACCCACTCTTCATTTCCCCATATAGGACGAACTAGGCAAGCTTGATTGCATGTATAAGTTACTTTCGATAGCTAACAAAATTTCGAATAATGTAGATTTTTTTGTAGGCCAATCACACACTTTAAGATTTCTGTTAACGCGTCTCCGCACTATGCGAAGTAAATTGAATGCTTCATAAGTCCTGCTCTATGCATCTTTCATAAATAATTGCTTTATGCATCAAGTGTCTCTGTATTATAAGTATTATTGTGTTATTTATAACATAGCATATATGTATGCTATGTACCAAAGTGTGTTTTTCCGTAAATATAGTAACATAACATAACAACCTAACATAACATTTCATCGGCCGGAATATATTGCTAACTAGACCATACCTTATATAATAATATACCAATCCTAATATAACTTGGGATTATATTTGGTTGTGATCGAGTAGATAATAATTCAAAACAATAGTGCTTTATTATGACGTTTCGTCCTACTACGGGAGGACCTTTCAAATATAATGTTTCTACGAGAAATTAGGGGATGTGAATTATTAATAACACCATTAATATGACGTAATATAACTAAACATGGATCTGTAATAATCACCACTTGTTGTGCGTTTGAAATAATCGTAAAATTAAAATTTTGGGTAATTTAACACCGGAAGCTTATGCCTAATGTGGACAAGGAGATCAATGTATTTTTATTAGATCTTCGTAAGTGTGTTCATTTTTCACTTACGTGGGAGCATAACTTACTTGTTGAATAATAATGTTGTGAACCCAAATAATGTATTAAAATAAAAAGTAAAACTCAACAGCGGAATATATCAAAGCGTTTATTTCAAAATGACCGTGATTTATCATAGGCCCCGCATGAAAACTTGGCGGGGCGGAGGTTGAATATGGCAGATCTCGAATCACGAGCAGAGAGTGGCAGACGGGCCGTATAGTATCCACAATGAAAATGAGGCATCCTCGAAAAGTATCGAGGATCCCGGTGAAACCCGAATAATGAGGCCTTGGGAGATTACGAACGTGCAAATTTGTGTATCGTCATGATCGATGCCGGTCGACGGATGGATGCAGGCCTGTCGGTGGAATAACACCGCGGGCACGAACTTCACAAATGGCCTCAGGTGCGACCAGAAATCATCCGGCATTCGTAACCAAACGCGCGACATTGATCTTCCCACCGTGGATACATAGGGGGATATCGAACATTTCGAGGACAGTTTGCACGGGACGAACATGTGTACGGCAAATCCTTCGGGATTATAGGCCGCACGACTGAGGACGATGTTGAAATATGTCCGTGGGCAACAGATATCGTGAAGCTCTGAATTACAACGGATCCGTAATCGGACGTTCGTGGGAAATAATAGGACGGCGGTATCGTTGATGCGTAAGGCAATCCGTGCATGGATATTTTCTGATTACTACCATATTACATAGTCGCGATAATGGTCGGATCCAGTAAAGGGTGCGGGGTGATTTACGAGGCGATTTTCTACCCTGAAGGAACGATCGTCCGTATTATCAGAAATATATTTTCGATAACTTCATGCACCGGGGCGCGCCCGCGAAAATCATTAATCGTGGACCGAAAATTGATGCCGGTCGAATAAGCTGAGCGCGATAACGCTTTCGGGGGAGTTGGGATGGAGAGGGGGAGGAAAAAAAGTACAGCTGGCAACGGTCCAGTCGTGTTTACCGTTGAAGTTTGTCTTTGTGAGCAGGCAGGGGATAGAAGGACCGTGCGCGCGCGGCACACATGCGATGTAACGCGTACAATGCTAAAACCAAGGGTCGCCTGAATTAAATATGCCCTCGTCACGTGCCCGCCTTTGCGGGTTCCCGGGTATAAATGCAGCCTGCCGGTATGAATACTGTAAATGCGAAATGCGCGGCGTAACGCGCGCGCGCGCGCGCGCTTACCTACGCTCCCGCACATGGAGAACGCATTTTCTTTATCGCGCCTTCGGCATTGAATCATGGCGAACATGCTCGCGACGCGGAGAAACGGCCCTCTCATTATTCCGCGCCGGCTCCCTCCCGCCCTCCGCGAAAGCGTCATTTGCGACCTTAATTAAAGGCACGCGCTGCGGCCCCTCTCTCGCGATAAGAATTCACTTTCGTGGGGAGCCAGGGGAGAGGGGGAGGGGACGGCTGACTTCCGACGTTCCGCAGAGTGAATTTTCAGCCGCGCTGACCGATGATCCCCATTTGCGCCCGCGGAAAAATTAATGCCCGCCCAGAGGAGCGCCGCGGAGCGCGCGAGCCACGCTCGGCGACAAGAATGGTGCCCTCCCCGCCACGCCACGGTGCGCGAAATAACGTGCCGACGAGGCCGACGACGAGCGATGAGAAGTGCGAGGTCCTGCAATATTCACATGACCCCTTGGCTCCTCGACCTCTTCTCGCTAGCCACTGCGCCGACCCTCGGCTGGAGGAGGCCTACCCCCCGTCCTGCCAGAACACTTCATTTATCAGGCTCCGACATCACGTCGGGTCGCCTGGATTTAATTACCCGAAACAAGTCGCCGAAGGGGATGACTCCCCGGCTCCTCTGGCAAACTGAGCTTCAAAAGGCAGCCACGGCCGAACGAAAATACGGAGCCTGGAGGATCGTTAATTTACCGTCTTACTGTATTGAGCCACGGTCCAGGAAAATGGTGGAAGGACCTAAAGGGAATTGCGAAAATCGATACGACAAATTTTATACTCTTCTATCCGGTATCTTAGTGATTTACTGGGTATAAGATGCGATGTGAATTTGGAGATAAATACCTATTTCTAATGACTCAGGTGCATATGAAAATGGTGAGTATTGATAAAATCTCTAAATATAGATCCTACGTTTAATTTTGAATGAGTTTAACAATAATAAGGCTCGAGTGCCGGTTCAGTTACTCCGGTGTTCGATTTTATTCGACGCCAATTTTGTTGGTACGATATAATTCATTGTTTCAAGCATTCCAATTTTCTAATATTAATTTAATTTAGTATTCTAATTTAGGAATCATTTAATAATTAAGTTACACGTCGATGGTTAAAAATGATTATTCCACATAAATAGCCGATGATTGACTGACGTTCTAACTTTCACAATCGCTTACATATGAGAAAATTATTAACATCTATTCAATCTTTTCCACAGACCAATGGCGAATATATTTAACATTTATCATTTTCTATCCGAGTAAGATCAATAATAAAACTTATATTCTCATTTCAAATTTTAACTCTTTAGAACCACATGGTGAATTAAAATAAGTGTGAAATATTATTCTGTTAGACCAAGAATTCCTGCTTGTTCTTAAGCAACAATAATACGGAAATATTTGAAAGAAAATTCATGCTCCAAGTTTCCCAGAGGCTTTTTCTATGCATCTGTAGTGTGACGATCCTTTATTCGGCACGTTATGAAATATTACAACGTGCAATACTTTGAAACACTGTGTGTCAAAAACTGAATTAGTAAAATCACCGGTGTAGATTCCAGATTATGCCCTTAAACCTCAGTCGGCTGACGAAAATTATACAGCGCCTTCGTATCATTAAAATAAAAATGATTAATGTCTGCCATAGGATAGTAAACTCAATTAAGTAATCATTCCGCCGTTGATTACATCCTTCTGCGCTCATAATAGTTTCTCTACAAAGACAGCTAATTATATAGAAGCGAAAACTTTGCCAGCAGTTGAAGCAGAATGTGCCGAGGTCGTTCTCGGTACGCGAGAACTACTCCACATTGTGTAGTTGTAATTCGACGCGCATGCAGAAGCAAAACCAAGCACGATTTGTCACTTTATGCCGTACGAGATAACGCTTATTCATGATATTAACGTGATTGTGCCATATTTCATGATGAGGGATGCATTAGATGCGCGCTTTATTACGGGATAAAACCCATCATATTTTGGCACGGTGAAACGAGAAAGTGAGGGCGCGCGCCGCCAACTTTTTTTGTCTACTTTGCTTTCGGTATCGACTAGCCTGGAGCAGAGCTAGGGCAGTCTAGTGAATAGAGGCCCTGACTTTCACAGAGAAAACTCGCGTGCAAATTCTACCCATCACCGCTTGAGTTTTTCACGCGATATACATACACCGCAGACTCGATAGTACGGAATGTGTGCCAAACAATACATTCTCTATTAAATAATGGCTTGCTATTTGAGATCACATAATAACCAACGTACGTATTTATGTTGATACAATACGTGTCGTTTGAGATGTCCGTACCAAAAATTAACACTAAACGTACAGATCACCACTTCTTCATATGTAGATATATTCTAAATAAGTTTAAAAACAAAAGGACAAGTAACACAGTAAACAAATCTCTTTAATGATGTACTCTTTATGATGTATCAAAGTAAGACAACAGAATCTTTCTAAAAGAGCACCCTCACAAATTTGGAGGACTCTTCTCAGAAATAACAAACCCATCATCTTTATCACTTTGACAGTTCTAATGTCAAATAGCAATATGTTCACATGGAAAAGTCCTAAGTCGCCAAAACAAGAAACAGTAACTATGTTTACGTTTATCACACTTTCTTTGTACCCTCGGCCTCAGATTGTAAAACATAGAAGATCGAACGAACGATCGTCACGCCTGAAATATGCTGCTCGATACCCCGTGCGTTTTTATCCGAGTGCGATACCTTTTTACGTAGCGTAGGCCGAGGTGCGCTAATGGTAAAATCCATGTCGTACTTGTTATTGTCGGCGTTGTAGACGTTGTCGCACAGAAAAGCAGCGGGCAGCGGGACACTAATGGCGCTGCACAAAAAGCATCCCATAAACCCGCGACGGAGTGCGAAGTATAGGAGGAGCGAAAAGGGTGCCACCGGTAGTAGATATCGCCTACTTCCGGCACGACCCCGGGGGAAGGCTACTCCTACCAGCCTAAAAGGTCCACTGCGCGTTTCCTTTGTATTCGAATTTGCAGTCGCTATCGCGGCTTCGCTAAATAAACGCCACGTCATTAATACACGGCCGAACTTCCTCGCCGGCGCAACAATGGAGTGAAATTTCATGATTCCATAAATCATTCGGCGCGATCGTACGTCAGCGATTACAGCGATTTTAAATCCAGTGCGTGCATAATTTCTCAAAGATAGAATCCCCTATTTATGACAAAACGCTCGCATTTCGACGGTACGAGCGGCGGTAATAGCGTTCGCCTCTAAATCCTGCAAAATCCCCGTTCTCCGTCGATCGCGGCAAAATCTTCTATTCATACCTTTATCCTATCTCAGTGAACAAACCGAAAATAATTTCAGTATTACATCATCCATTATTCGAGCATACCTCGCGTCATTTTTACCTTTTTCTCGCTTTCCAGGAGAAGAAAAAAGCATGGAAGCTGAGGCTGCCTAATAGCCACGAGGTGGATTCCCGGCGCGGTTTCGCGGCAGGCAGAGTTAAACAAACTGGTCAGAATGAAATTTCAGCGACGACCCGTGCGAGCGGCCGGCCAAAAGTGTCTTTGATTTCCGGGGGAGCCGGTGGGGCCTGGCCGTGCACGGCAACGGCGTTTCATTGTTGGCCGCGCAAGTACGCAATTAATTTCTGTCTGCGCTCGCCGCGGGGGAATGCAAATACGCGGGGAGATTTTGTCGGAGTAATTCGGAAGTGCCGCGGTATACCGCGCGCATTATGTCGCTTTCCTCTTTCCCTCTCCTCTTTGCCCGGCCCTCCCTCCCCCTCTCTCAGCCACTACCGCTTTCCCTTTCCCCTTTCCGCACCAAACTCCGGCCGTCGGTTCTCCTCTCCCGCTGTACCTTCGGTGCCGCTCGACAAATTGCCTTTTCGCGGCTCGTTTGGACAATTCCGTGCGACGTTTCGTATGCCTGATCGGCGCTTTCCACGTACGATACCAGTCGCTCGAGAATGGCCACCGTCGTCTTCGTGGATTCAGGGGATCCGAGCGCCCGACGGATCCGGAATCTCGAATCCACCTTTTCGCAGCATCCAGTCTCGGAGGATAAACCGCGCTCTAAGAGCAGTATCGTGTCCCTCCCGTCCTGCTGCTCCTTTTATCGTGGCTCGATGTCCCGACATTTCTGGAGCGACGTCAGGGCCGAACGTATTCGTAGAGCGAGCAGGGATAATCCTCGCCGCCTCGAGTATCGTGATCTCGTTTAAAAATCTTCGCCGGTGCGGGGTTAAAATTCAGAGCGCGTCGTCCGTTTCGATGCGCGGAGGAACGTACTCCGAATCGAGGGAATACATCGGAGTGTTTGACTGTGGCGTTTTTAATGATCGCAGATCCTCAATGCGATGCGTCGCTCAGCGTGTACTTTTGTGACGTTTATCGACGTAGAGTAGACACCGGCGCACGCTCAAAAACGCGACATTCGAGCGCGAGCGACGGTCCTAAGTGTATTCGCGCCGTCCCGCACGGTTCCTCTGCTATCTCTTTAAAAAGCAATACAGGTATGCCAGTTCTTTCAGACGTTTCTCATTTCCTGACTGATCTGCGTCACAAAGGAGGCACGTTCTCGCCTGCTCGTCGCCAGAGAACGGCTGGAATTTAAAGTCAACTATGACGGTACCCGTAACAGTTCCGTCAATGGGCGTCGGTACGACACCGACGCGGTTGGCTCGATTGAAATTCATGGGGAAACGAATTCGTGGTTACGCGCCGTGAGAGATAAGGGACAATTCTCGAAATACACGCGACCCAGTTTCAATGTATGTACGAGCTAGGTAGAGCCCTTTTACAGTCCATATGCCGTTCTTGATATAGCGTAATAACGCTGCCAGGTATAGACCTATATACGGAGGAATTGTACCACCGGCTTTTATCTATGCCCGTACGTCAGTCGCCTTTCTTAACACTTTGATGGTCGCTTTCGCGTATGCGTGACGTTCCTAAGCCAGAGATTCCTGGCAGCCATCATATAGTATCGATACACGCCCCTTTGAGTCATCGTCCAACACAATCGTATCCATTCATCTATAACCCTTTATTGCCTGTTCTCACTATAACTTGTACATACATATTTTCTTCCTACAATATTTTTAAAAGCTCTTCATGTATCAATTTAATCGGCATTAAAGAAGAATTCACTCCTGCTGTACTGAAATTCTCGGGGTTCGTATTAAATATTTTTCAAATGGTGTAATCTATTTATATTCAAACTATGTAAAATCAATCGTTGATTAACACTCTCGCGAAAAACTAAAATTATCCTAACGTAGAAAAGGGAGAATATTTCTGAAATCATTGTATTTGTACGAATTGACTTGTACGAATGCACGAGGCAATCAGGAATACGGTACCCCGCTATAAAGTTGAACGATGTATAGTTTAAATAAATGTTAATAAATGGACTAGGAAGCGATTTTGCGAGAATTCTCGTCGGCAAGCGCGAAATGTGCTGCCATTAATGTGTCCCGTAATGCTTTGCACCGAATTTGTTACAGATTTTTCGGGCGCAGCTACTTCTTTGAACGCTCCCTAATTAGCGCGACCGAAATATGGAGAAATAAGCGGTAGGGCAAGCAGTGGGTTATGCATTGTTTCGTCTAGCGCTTTCGTTGCGAGAAAATTTATAACAGCGTATATTACCATCCCTAGTATAATTACGCCATGTTCTCGCGCGAATGTAAATAATACGCGGTACCGGTGTTCGCGATACAATTGGACACATTTATTAAGTACGCACCGCACAGTAATTTAACGATGTTTCACGATACCGCAGCCAACAGTGTACTAGCAAATATATTCAACTGTTAAAATCATTCTTACCATCCAACACTTGACCGTTGCCCAAAATTACCAGATTGCTCGCCCTCGAATAATTTCGAGCGCCGCTCGTAATAATTCCGGACCGTGTGTCTCAGTTCGAATCTCGTCCAAAAAAGATAGTCTAATTAAACGAGAAAGCGTGGCGCAATTTCGCGGCTTAATACGGCCGATAAACCCGACGATATAGAAAAATATCGTCGAAGTAGCCCGCCGATTAAAAGTACTCCGCGCTTGAAGAGCATTAATCGTACACGAAACGGGGAAAATAATTTAATTTGAAAGTAAAAACGCGATCCGCTTTGCAAGTCTGATGGTAGCCCATTGTTTCCGAGCGCCACTAAGAATATCCCTCTCTCTTTCGCCCCTCCCGGTCCGTGGCCGCCTTCATCTCTGTCTCCCTGCCTGCAGGCCGCCATCTACCGTACCCTCCTTTGTATAATCAAAACTCTCGAACAAATTTTCATATTGTTTGCGATTCAATTGGACAGGCAATTTCCGAGTCGTCTTTGAAAATATCTTCTCTCCTACGACATCCGCGCCACTCCAACCTTATCACCCTTCGCCACTTTTCCCATTTTCGCGTAAGTGCGCCGCAAAGTATACGTACCACGTCAATGAAAACAGGCCCGCGGCCATTCTCTCCGCGCTATTTACCTTGCTGATCGACGGGGACTCGTTATTCCAAGGTACGGCTCTCCCCACCTACGCCATTTCGCGGCGCATCGGATATTTCTGGCGAGATATTACCACGGAAGAAACTTAACTCGATGATAGCTTAGGTGATGTAGGAAATAATTGCTCGTACTTCCGCGGAGAGGATTTACTTTGGTCAATGACAGAAAAATATACAAGGGAAAAATAACTGCCACGTAGCGGCGAATGGAAATTGAAAACTTTTTACAAACGCGTGGAATATGTGTATTGTAAATGAGGTGATTTTTGGTTGATTTCATAAGTAAATTCTAAGATAAATATCGTTCAGTGCCAGAACGTAAATAAATAAACATAATTCATTAATTGGGTAATTCCCAGACGGAGATGGAAAAGAGCTGTTTTCATAGCTAAATCAATACCGGAATAAAAGCGCCTCGAGATAGAGTGCCTAGGTAGGGGAGTGAAAAGCAAGGAATATATTCATTTCTCCTATACAGGTTGTAATTCTCAGACCCTTGTTACGAGTTACCATGTTTTACTCAAATATGGAGTATTTTTCGAAAACGCGGGATAATTAGTTTCCTCGATTATTTGCAGAAAGTGCGAATTTTTCTTTTTGGAAAACATACGAACGCTGAAAGCTTCGATGAAAATCTTTGCCTAAAGAACTTTCGCATGGACTTGCGCACTCTCCAGCCTTGGTAGTTCAAAGAAAGTAGTACGAGACCGACGGCAGTCAGACGGGGAAGAGGAAGGAGTACCATCTGGTGTCACCGGCGTAATAAGATTCACTCACGCGGTAAGTTTCCCAAGTTCATTAGGGCATCGGGCTTCTGCCGAGCCTTTATACGCACATAGACACGTAGTCGGAGAAATTTAATTCTAATTTAAGTTAAGGAATTAACTTTAACCCACGCGGCAGCTCCGCTTTCTCTTTGGCTCGCAATGCGTAATCAAATAACTCCCTGCTCGACAGTCATCCTCGTGAAATAAAATCTTCCCTAACCATGTAAAGTTAAAAATATTCCTTACACTACGTAAATTCCAATGGCCGGGGAACGAAACATGTGGGGCTCCCAAAGCACTAAACTCTAAATCAGTCCCAAAGATTTATGATGTCGTACATCCTGACAGGAAAATTTAGAAGCCGGCAAAAAATGAAGACTCGGTTGTAATGACAAGTGTAACATCCGAGTAACGATATAATACTTGCCGACATAAGTCTGCTGGACACGAATAGCCGTGAGAGTCCATGAAAATCGAACTCACGCGTTCCACATTCTAACAAATATTCATTGTTTCCGATACACATAGTTTTATTTAAGCGAGCACAAGTATTTGTTGCGCAATCATGATGCTTGTATAACCACTGAAAGAAATGCAGACAGCGAAGAGACCGATACGAAATCAGTGCTGCGCGAACGCGGCACAGTCCAGTTGGTGCCAAGCCAACAACGACGATGCAAGTATAACAACCGAAACATTCATAAAAACCACACATTACACCTCCATACGCAGTGGTTTTATTACCGTCGTTTATCTTACGAAACCCGAGTGACGACTAAGTACAAATTTTTCCTTCCACGGGGAACAGCAGTGCCCTGATGAAAATACAAATTACTGTGCGGCAGAAAAGTGGAAATTTTACGCTCCCCCGATAGAGATCAGAAAGATTGTAAAATAAAAACGCTGAGTAACGTTACTTTAAGCACAGTACCAAAGTAATTTCAGCCTTGCTTCTGAAATTATGGACCACCCCTCATACCCTGGGTAGCTTAATGACGTGCACGATATTTTACTACGATAAGGAATTTCCGCGGCAATATTATTCTTTTCAGTAATTTTTGTTGTTTTTTTTTCTTCTTTTTTTCGAGATAACGAGCGACCGCATAAATTGTCTTTCCACGTAGCTGAGGTACTTTAGAGGACGAGCTGTTTAATCCGGTATCTCGGTTACCGTTGGAATGCACGGAGAAGTTATAAATAACGAAAGGATTCAGAAAAGCGAGGCAGCATTGCTCGCATTTCCTGGATCCTTCCACGCTGGTAGCGGCAGGCCGGACACGTCCCTCCCCGACAGGAGGCAGCAGGAGAACCAGATTAGAACCCGACAATCAAGCCAATTATACACTCCGGTGACGCTGACCCAGCTCCTCTTCCAGTTCTCTGTGTCCGCCGTCTACTTTGCCCTCTCTCCTCCTCCTTTTCTTCTCCCGGACCTGGAAGGTTCCTGGTTCTGCTACGGCAAGCTGCACCGCGATCCTACTCCAGAAACTCATCAGACCTCCCGTAATCCCCGTGGTACGGGACCCCAACGAATTGCTCGCGGAATTAAGCAGCTCGTACGAGACATTCGATACGTGACGCTCTGTACTCTCGGCCGCCTGCGAGCGGATATTGAAAGAGGATAACCTTTGCACACTCCCCACGTCGACTTTTGTAAAAGCTAATCCCGGCCAAATCCGGCACGTGATGCACCTAATTAAGCTTCAACCTGTTTTTAGGGGTAATACGATCGGTAACAATCCTCCCCAGGGAGTTAACCAGCCGTATTCTGAATACCTTATCCGTCCCATGCATACAAATGACGCCCAAAATTGATAGGAAAAAGTTTGCTTACTTCCAGCGAGCCGCGATGCCGCGTTATGACTCGCTTTAGCGTTACGCAAAAAGCGAATGACACACGTGAGGGCGAGGGAAGTGAGGGTGAAGAGCCTCGACGGTTAGCTCTTCGAGGACGGTCCTCTCCTCCGCGAAACGAGAAGACGAGATCGGCTGGGGTCTGTGTCTGGAGAAGCGCGCCGAGCGGCAGATTGCAGCCCGGACCTTTGGAGGATCATCAAATTAGCGGAAGAGTCTTTGAGGGCGTTTCGCGGAGGTGGCGAACTTGGCTCGCTCGTCATGGCCTCTCCGCCGGAATTATGCCCCCCCCGCGACCTTTTCCAGAATGGAGTTGCAAACTTCTGCCTTTCCAAACGAAAAGGTAGAATGGGCCCTCTTCCCCTTTCCATCGCGGCCATTCTTTCCCGCCCGATTCCGTCTTCTTTCCCGGGACGACTGACGCTAATGCCGGCTGAATGCGGCCGAAGAAAATTCTCCCCCGGGGGGTTTCGTACCTAGAACGACCGGACCATGCACGCGCCCCTCTCAGATATAAATGAGCGAACTTTCGGAAGCCGCGGAGAAAGGGACCGTTAGTGCCGCGCAGTTTCGAACGCGGGGCTCCCCCGCGTACGTAATATCGCTGGAACAATTCTGGGAATCTTGCCGGTCATCTCATGTTTAATTCCTCGCCTTTCGGCTACCCACAACCTCTTCTCGTCCCGCTATTTCCACGATCGGACACCGTTTCCCAGGATCGACGTTTTCAAAGACGATTAGACGACGATCGGCTCTATAAGCGATGCGCGCGACCTACAAAAGTCTGCGTATACGGATTACTCGAGTGTAAGTTACTCCTTCTGAATGTCCTCGGCAGCCTGAAGGGACGCTTTTTCAGCCCAGCGATCGCGAGACGGCGGATAATGCCGAGCGATTCTTTTGCAGGCTCCTTATTGTGGATATCGGAACGCGGAGAGATGCGTACGATATCGGCTTGCTGGGAGACGCGTTTAGGCTGCGTTAGGTACAAACGTTGTACGTGCAGCCATGATCGATCGTATAACCGGCCGGGCGCGGGCAACCTCGCCGCGCTGGAAATCTCGTAAAGCATAAAATTGCGCCCGTGATCCCGGCGGTTCGCGTCGACAGAAAATTCGGCCGTATACAACGAGGTGCCGCGTACGATACGTGCCGGTATTTTTAACCCAAGGTGGATACGCTCCAACACGTAACCGGGAGCACTCGTGTGTACGTATGCGTAGACGGGCGCCCACACGGAAAGGGAGTGAATGTTTTATCGCGAGGTAGCCCTTTGCCTCCCTCGTGCAATGTACTCCCGAACCCGTATGTCTGGCTTGCACGAAAACTGGGGCAGAAACACAAAGCTTGCCCACTGCCTCGGTGAGATACCGCCAACAATACCTAAACGCATGAGGAAGGACGCCTTTTCCGCCCTTTCCACCCCCCCCCCAGCCCTGGCGGTCCATAAGAGCGGGCCGACCTATCGCTGATAAAATTCTAAAGCCCCGGAGCTGAATATTTTTCCACTACTTGCCCCGTCTCTACAAACGCCGAGTGACCGTTACGGATGAATGTATGGTCGGCACAAAAACTTTCAAGTTTCGTACGGGTCAAACTCGGAACTGGCGAATTCTCGTATCGAATCGTGGATCGGAGTTTTGGACGCGGAGGAGTCTAATGCTCGAGGAAGATATACGTCTCGATGGTCGGTTCGAACGAAGAGCGGCGTCGAGCCGTATGACGATCCGACGTATCAAGAAAACCAGCCGACGGATAGTTTGGAGTATTTCACTCTAACGTATTGATTCGTGTTTCGAAAGGTGCCGATCTTTTAACGGTACTGCGGAAGTTACGTCAGAGATTTATAATTACGCGTGGTTCGGCCGTGGTTACGTTTCTATCAGCATGACGCCATCTATCGCTACGGTAATTTTAGCCGGCGAAGGCAGTGGAGATGGGGAGCACGCGAGGCCGGCTTTTCCTAAAATTTAAGCCCGCCGTAATGTCAGCCGGGCTGTCCAGGTCGTATAAATATTTATACTAGCCACGTGTCGGCTGAGCGATCGCGGAATGATTCGAACGAATGCACGGTTCGATGAGGGCGAGGAAATAGACAGGAGATATAGCGAAGCTTCGCGGCGAGGAAAGCCGGCTTCGCGCTAATAAATCTCACCGATATTTTTCCCGATGCCTCGGACGTTAAAAGTGTAGCCGCGTCTGAAGAGGGTAATGGTATCTCGAGTGTTTACACGATCCGCGATTATTTTTAGGCATCCACGGCGTGGCTTCGAACGTGTTTATTCCGCCTTGGCAAAAAGAAGGCTTGAATAATGATTCGTGCAGGAAAATGTAATAAGTATCCGAGAGAGCGGTAAGGTAAATCCGTTACATTAATATTAGGCGAGGATACATAATATGTATATACGGTAAACCATCTTTCTTTTTAAATCCCCGATTCATCTTCCAAAACGAGATTTACCAAGCAGAGTAAACGCGCAAAGTTCTTTTTGATGTAACCGACTTTCCTAGTGATCGACGTTGCGAGAAACGATCGAAATATTTCATAAGATTATCCTCTTCAACATCTCGATTATCCTTCGAAGACTCGTCCATCACGTCTGATTTTTTTCCTGCGATATGTATACTCTAGCTCTGGTGGTTCGGAATTCATATCAACCAGTTAACTGCGGAATTTATCACGGCACGTAACGCAGGAATGAGACGCGGACTGATTTTACGATAGATATAAAGCAAAGTAAGGAAGGATTACATTTTTATTCGGTAAGACATTAAGTTTTTCTGCAAATGAGTTCTTGCAATAAATGATAATTTTTTATTTTACACTATGAGTATAAGGGTCAACTGCGTGGAAAGAAAATTTTGGACTGACATTGATATACACGTCCAGCGCAGTGAACTGGTTAAACAGCAGGCCAAATGACCTTAGCAGTCGATTCTAAAAATATTAAGTTATCCCAAAAGTGTCTTCCGCTGTCTGCGCGCAGCTGCTTTATCTGGCGATGTGTATACAAACATAAAACCTAATCTGTCAAATGTAGTCTTTATCTTCAGTAGTCCTCTAGTTATGTAGATAATTAAATAAAATTATATAAAATGAAAAGTGTCGTGTATTTATTATTTCCTTATAAAACGGAAGAAACTTTTGGGACAACCAAGTAAATTGAAGAAAAAGAAGACCTCGATTATTCAACGATTACTCTCACTTTTCTTTTCAAATTATCCGCCTTTCTGGCTCTAGCACGAGGAAAGACGAGATTCATAATTCTTCTACGATATCGCGGCACAAGGTAACATCTTCGGTCATCTTTGGCCCCGTACGTTTTTATTTTTCTTTTCATTTCCGGCTTCGTCTTTCCTCGGGAAGACCGCTTTTCCACTGTGGGCTGCGAGGATACAAACATTGCACCGCGAAATAAGTTTCGGTCCGAGACTGGCCACGAGGGGCGCGTCCCTGTTTGCCTTACCGACCAGCAAGGAGTTTTCTCGCGCGATTCCAATTTTCCCTGTCTTGATGGTCTCCATGAGCACGCAGGGGCAAATAAAGTTTTCCCAATTTCCACGCGAGCTGGAAGCCCGCGGATAACTTGTACGTATCCGCGCTCCTCTCCACTCGAGGAAAGTCGATCGGCCTGGAACGACCCGAAGAATCGTAACCAAACGTCGCCGCGATTCTCGCGCGAAACGAGCTTCGTCCGATCAAAGTTCCAGAAGTGGGACATTATTTTTCCGCCGGAGGGACGCATTCAATTTCCGTTTCGCGCTCGTCCGTACTTGTCTCTCGAAACTCCGCCGGGAATGTCACGACCGATATCAGAAATCGTAGCGATATCTCCGGGGCAGGTACGGCAGGAAGGAAAATAAGCGAACGACACGGTTGTGTAATAACGCGAAAAATAGGAAGCGAACAAGTTACAGGATACCCCTCCCCCTCCGCAGCGCGAAATTTAATCTCCTAATTTGATCGAGCGCGCATCCGCCTTGTCTCGAGCGAGCGTTACCGACACCCCTGCGCTCACTCCTTCGGGACTCTCCACCATCGTCGCGTCCGTTCGCCCCGGATAATGCGCGCCAAATTTCGATCAACGCAGTGGTACACTGCCTCTATTCCGTCCTGGCCGTGACTTCTGCTCGATGAAAGCGCTTTGACGTCACCGTTATCGAACCTTCCAGGTAGGAAGCCGTTTGGAGCCGGGCTTTGTTTCCGCCGCGGAATGGTCCGCGCGGGATTAAAGCTCGCCGTGGGCACATCCGACAGAGGGTCGCCGGGGCCAGCTCGCGAAATCAAAGCTCTGTAAATTGGCACCGCCGAACCCGATCCGTGGTCCTCCACCGTGGGGGCCGCGTCGATTTCGCCGAGCGGTCACGCCACGTTTCTCCTTACTAATTACGAACGAGGCCAACGCAATTACCCCTCTCGCATCGTACGTCGGGGTAGGAGAATCCCGGTTTTCCTACGGCCCCCGCTTAGCCCTACCGTGAATCCTGACGAGAGTGCCTCGAGTCAATAAAAGCCGTCCCGCTCCGCGATTTGCATGACAATCGAAGTCGCCTTGACGTCCTCGGCGGCGTCGTCATCGGTGTGACGGATACGCGGCCGCGTATCTCAAAGGGAAAAGCCTTCGCTTTGGTACATACGCACACGCGCTTCATCCGTGCTTTTACCGTGCGCCACTATCCCCCCCTCCGCCCCTCTGCCCCTCGTCCCGCACATATTCCGCACACGGCATCCCGCCGCGCTCTCGACCCGGCGAGTTAAGAGCCCTAATTAAATTCAGTCTGGGTACTCTTACCGAGCGCGGTCCATCGTTCATTAAGCGTCGGATCAAAGTGATATTCCCGTAAAGTAGTTCCACTTTGTGGCGAGGGTTCGCCCTCCGTATCCCCGGGCCCCGGCGTATCCTTTCCATCCCTAAACTCATCCTACCGATGTCGCGGGGGTGTGGGCGACAGCGCGAGTTTTCCTCACGGCCGTACGTGAATCTTTTACGCCGCCGTCGTACGAACGATTAATTACAAAGGCTCGCTACGCTGCGGCGGCGCGAATGGAAAAGAGGGAAAGGGGGAGAGCAAGTAAGAGACCCCATGGAAACTGGTGCGACGGTCAAGCACGTCACGGTTATTTTTACATTCGAGCTAGGGGTGAATAAACACTCTGTGCAGAGCTGCGGTTAACATCTGTAAAGAAGCCTGGACTTCCACGGAAGGGGTGTGCGTCAAAGTTTCGCTAATTGTCTCGCGGATTTTAGCCTGTGCCGGAGTGGAATCGTGTAAAACGTTAATGGACGATTAGATGTAAAATGATGTGACGTGTATCGATTAATCTATACTTTTACATCCGTTTGATGTTGAACGATCGTTTTATATATTGGTTTTACACGCTGATGGATAAGGTTGAAATGTAGCGTTCAACAATGTGCTGAAGTTCGAATGAGAATTTTTGGATTCAAGTTCTCTAGATTGCCATTGGATTTCCTTGTGTAACTTGTATTTGATCGGTACGGCCAATGTTGAGTATTAAACGAGCGCTCAGTAATTCGTAGAATGTTGAGCGTTAATAATTATCGAGACTTGTGGTAATGCAAGGAGCTCGCAGTAATGAGAAATTAAAGGGGCGGCAAGAGACGAACGCGAGCGAGAATGGGGAAACAATGTAGCGTGCTGAGGAATCCGCGTTCTTCGATGCGAGACATGCTTAATTTATGCGTGTAATGCCAGGAATACCGGCGATGAGAAGAATGCAGGATAATACTCGTTAACCATGAAAGGAGAACAAACTGACGGCGCTGAATGGGGTGAGAAATTACCGAATATATTAATAGATATGTTGCTACCGGATTTAGTACGGTGGGTAATATATTTGCTCAATAGTTTTACATTAGCACGAGAATACCCTCACGCTCCCGTACGATTAATAGCCTCCGAATGAGCCATAGAAGGCAACGACTTGCAGCTGTTACACGGTGGCGATGCGAATAATTAGCGGTCGTGGTAATTTCCAGATCGTTAAGATTTATGTATTGGCCTTACGGTAAAATGGAAGGTAACCGATTAAGAGTAAGAAAATCGATTTCGTGCACGAGCAAAGGGAACTGAATACGAAGCGAAAGATCCATACCATCATGAATTCATCGTAGAGATAGGAAATCTCCGGGTAGGCGATGAAATCCACCATATTGATCCGCTATCGGTGCAAGTATCGTTTGCGCGTACGGAACTGATCGGCGATCAACTCTGGAGCACAACGCGCGTCTTCGGATAAGAAGAAACGTCCCTCCGTATCGTGCGATTCTTCGTACAAATCAGCAAGCACAACACGTGGTAATGATTCTGCCAAAATGATCAGCGCGAAATTTTCAAAGTTCCACGGAAGGTTCACTGCGCAAGTAGCACCGCACTATAACGTTTCACGAACACTTGGCACGATGCAATCCGTTTTTCAAAGAGACAAATCGAGTTGGGATCGCACAGAGCACACGTGTTTTTCACGATGAACTTGTAGAATCCTGCGGGATCTATAACAGGCACAGAAGCATCCCTCGTAATTCACACTCCTCCAATCACGTTACGAGTTCGACACGCACCACGAAGTTACCTTAAACGCCCGCGCTCGGTGGATTTTCCCGTAATCGTAAAAAGGCCGCGGTTCGAAAGTCGTAAAGCTTCCCGATACGTAGTAACCCCGGCGGGAGAAAATGAAAGAATGAGAACAAAGAGCGGCATGGAAGGGCGCGTATAACTGCGATTGGCTTATTCTCAGGGCCGTATTGTGAAAGCCGAAAGGAAAGGTCCACGAGGCGCCCACGAGGGTAGAAATGGCCGGCTTTATACGCAGGAGGGAGATAAAAGAGGGGCAAGGGTAGGTGGATATATAGCTATATACAGAGAAAACGACGACTCGTGAGCCCGCGCTTGCGAACGAAAGCACAAGGGAGAGTAAGCTCGGTCACTGAGGCGTCGCCACTCGCCTTGCTTCCTCGAGGCTCCCTCCTTCACTTCCAGTCCCCTACCATTTCCATTCCATCCCTCCTTAAACTCCTCCATCTTCTTCTTGTTCTTCCTCATCCTCTCTCCCTCCCTCCGCGTATCTTCGCATCGCGAAAACGACTCACCCTCGCAAGGCATAACCGCGGAAAGTTTGCCGTAATTGTTTGATAACCGCCACTCCGCCGCGCCTTCTCGTAATCATTATATAATAATTACGGCGTACAATAAAGTTCTCGGCGCTGGTATGGCTCGATTTCACGATGGGAATTTTTTTAACGAGCGTCAGACGGTCACGCGGTCTCGCCTCAGAGGGGGACGAAAAATTGGAATACCTTGAAGCTCGTGACCTCGCGAGGCGGCGAGCGCGAAAAAATTTCCACCGCAGAATGTAATCCCAGCAAGTGAGTTAAGCTTCCGCAACATGATCGTTAGCGGAATCAGCGGGACTATCCGAGGTTTTCTCCCGGATCTCCGTCGGCCAAAAAGCGTACAGGCCGAAAGGCGAAATCGTTGATATTCCATTGAGTCCAACGGCGGCTCAGGTGCACGCAGAAGAATGTAAAAACTTCGTTAAGGAGGAATGCGAGCAATGCTCCGTTTGAACGGGCTCCCTCTCTCGCTCCCTCCGCCGGCTCCGAGTGCCTGCGTTTTTGTCCCTCCCCCTTGCCCTCTACCCGAGTATTGCACGCGCAAGTATCGTTCTCCTTATGCAAATTCGCGTCAACTTAAAGGGCGGCCCTTCCGCTCTCCTCCCACTCCGAAATGCCTGCCGGGCAAACCTGAACCATTCTTTCCTTCTGCGCCGGCAAACTCCATGGCGCACCACCGCCAATTACACCCTCGTAAATCGGCCCGCCAATTTGTCAGGCGCGCGCAATCCGTCCTTCTGAATTTCACCCGTGCCTTATCGCATCACCTCAACGTCCTCTCTAGTTAAGCCCGCTCCTGGTTTCGACACGGAAAAGAAAGGCTTCGAGCGCCGGCTCTGGGCTGGCTCTAAAGGATTAATGGATTTCTTTGTGCCCGTCAAAACACGAGGGACGTAACTTTATGCCCCTGACCCTGCCCCATCGACGTGCCGCCGTTGCAGGAAATCCAATCAGGACTATCTCGCTGACGTGCTTCAAAGAGACTTGAGAAATTTATTCCTCGAATCGGACAGGCCGGGATTTTCAGTGTGGACGATATTGGTCACTTTTAATCGCACCGCGTGGCGATGCCCAATGAGTTTTTCGCCGGTGCTTCTACACGGTTTTTTCTGTCGCCCCTGCGAATGCCGATGAACAGCGGTAACATCTGGCGATCTGTTAATGTTGGGGCTGGCTAGACCAACATCGCCGTCGAGGCGGAGGCCGGGCTTACAAGGCAAAGCAAATAAACAGGAATTAAATCTGGAAGGCTTTATCGCAGCGAGAAACCCAAAGATTTCTCAGCGAAGAAGAACGGATATATATGTATGTATCTATGTATACATATACATATATAT